>MU158736.1:1186311-1239073 GCA_015888305.1 Antheraea pernyi | reverse complement strand
ACAAGTTGAAAATAGTTATTATGTCATTCAGTGTTTAATTTATCATTATTTATTTTATGAATATATTTTAACTTTTAAATTACAATTTAACTCTATCAACTTGATATTTTATTATGTAAACTATACTGACTGTATAGTAAACGCCTACAAAAAAGGGAAAGGAACTACGTTCCAACTGGAGGTCCATGGACCTCTCAAGTTTTTTTACATTACTGCCAATATACGTAGGTTAGTTTTTATTTTAATTGAACCCGGTAGATGATGTTACGAACGGGTTGTAGGCTTATTGGGACAGAAGGTACTGGGACAACGTACTGGGAAGAAATTTATCGGCAATATATGTAGGTTATTTGTTATCTTAATTGGACCTGGTAGGTGATGCTGCGAACGGGTTCTAAGCATATTTTAAAATATTTTTCACACACCAACTGGGTATATGTTTGAGTGAGTCCCTGGATAGTTGGGATTCATAATTTGAAACAGTAGGTATCGCTGGAATCGGGTTTTGAGATGTATTTAGATTTTTCGCGTTTAAAAGTACAATCGAAACCGGTAATAACCGATTTGGTGCAGACGAAGTCGCACGGGTCAGCTAGTCTATAATATTGCACATTAATATCTGTCAAACAAACTTTAATCGATACAACACAACATCATCATCATAATATTAACTCAATTGTCTGATATTTTGCAAACACTTCTTATGTTGCACTTTAAACTTGGATTTTAAAGTAAAACTTTGGTTTTACTCAGTATTATATCCAGTCATATATACAGTATATGTTGGCCTTCCCTAATAGTACCTTTACCTATATACCTTACTAGCTGATCTGTGCCCATTTAATTGGGCGGTAATAGGCATTATCAAGCTACAACTTTTTCTTAGAACTCAATCATTTATCTCTCATTGTTAAGGCAGCTTCATAAGAAACATTTTCGTTTCACCAATTTTTCTTCGACTCCTCAGATATTACACCCTACAACCTAACAAACTTTACCTCTTTATAATATTATAATAATAATATAATCACATCAATAGCTTCTGCCAAGGACGCGTGGAATAGTTATTTTCGGCTAACACGCAGTGGAAGCTCTTAAAGGGAAAAAACCCCGATTTTAAAACATTTTTCAGTGTTGCTCCGCTACTATTGATCTTAGCGTGATGATATATAGCCTATGACATTCACAAATAATGTGGCTTTCTATTGGTAAAATCATTTTCAAAATCGGTTTAGTACTTTCTGAGATTACCCCCTACAAGGTCACAAACTCACAAACTTTACCTTTTTATAATATTAGTATAGATATATCTATACCTATATAAACTGGTAAAGTATCTAGAGCCATAGCAGATAAAGCTTTATTATAGTATTACAGCGTTTACATTAAGGTATCAAAACAAATAGCCATTAGTATAAAAACTATAGATTTGCTATATTGAACAGTAATTCTTTCATCTGCCCAAAACTTTCAGTTCTATAATTATACTGAATTCCAAAACAAATTAATCATACTTCACCAGTACAAGTTACAGATTTTGGAGTTTCCTGCTATTCGTATTTTAGATGCACTCGTTTTTCTTATGATGACAGTATAAAGAAAAACAGTTTAATTTTAAAAACAAAATATGAAATTAACAATATTTAGAATTTTCCAAGAAACTCTTACTCTTAGATATATAAATTCTATAGACACCTCAGTGAGGATTGCTCATTGGGTGGACTACACATATAGTCACTACTGGGATTACATCTTCGATCAACAATAACTAGATAAAGGGTCACCTACAAATCCAAACTAAAAACTGTCCGCGTAAATATATACTTATGTGTAGCTATTTGTATACTGAGAAAGGGAGAAAAAAAGTTTTAAAACAGTTTTAAGTTCAACCTAATTACAACCATAACAACTAGTAATAAAGTCACAAATGTTCAATATATTATCTAATACATATGATAAAACGAACAAAGCAATAAATTACTCCCCTTACAAATGAAAAGACAACATAATAAACATTTAGCGTGAATTCAATCTTAACATGTAATGAATAAAGTACATTTTCCCGTTATTGTGCATGGTGAGGACGAACATTTGTATCACAGATTTAAGATCGGTAATTTTGTTCAACATTTGATGTTGTTTGTTAGTTTAATGCTTAAAATACAACTTATTTAACATATATTTAGCAAAAGTAAGATACTCCAGCCGTTAAATTGCTTTTTCAGGTATTATTTTTGCATCTTTTGAATACACTGTGGCATGTGAAACGGGCTTACATTGGCAGTGTTTCAAATAAACTAAACAAAGTAAGGACACACATGTCATGTGAGCAGTTATTTACCGAGACATATTTTTCGCGCCGACACTTTATCTAGTTATTGTTGATCGAAGGATTACATAGATAGAAACTTACCAGAATATCAGTATTTTCAAAATAATTCCTCCAATAAGGTCTGATTTTTCTCTGCCCACCTATATCCCACACATTTAACTTGAAGCCATTCGATAATACTGATTTTATGTTGAAACCAGCAGTCGGAGTGACATGGTTCACGTCTTCGGAAGCTAATTGCTTTAGCAGTGTGGTTTTACCAGCATTATCCAAACCGAGAAGAAGCAACCGTAGCTCTTTGTCAGGATTCGAGCGAAGTTTCTTCAGAATACTTAATAAGCCCTAAAATGAAGAGGAAAATGGAGTAACTATCATCATGTAATTCTTAGTGAAATGTACTGTATTACTCACCATCTTCGTGATTCTGCTGTAAATCAATAAATAATAGTTTTCATCGTAAATAATTCCTTTACAATGAACTTGCGACTTGCGCAAACACAAATTATTCAAAATTTGTTGATACATAGCGGTTGTCATGACAACAAAGGTGTTGCCAAAATTAATACCCTAAATCACATATATTATAACCATGAAAAAAAAAACAAGTGGATAAGCTAAGTCCACGACAATCTTCTTTGCCACTCTAAATATAAAAATATACTCGGGCTTGCGCATAATATCGTCAAAAGTTTTATACACTACAAAATTAAAATAACACTGTGTTGTTTTCTTTAAAATGTGCAATTTATTCGGCCACGCTATCGAGTGTATTGTGTTTAAGGAATTTATAAGTAAACAACTTACTTATAAATTGCTAGACTGTGTTATATAGTTTTTTTTTTTAATTGTCTAACACTATTTGTGTAACGAACCTTCACATCTTCACTAGACTAATGGGACGAGCACTTATAACACTCAGTTGCTCGGAAACAACCTTAAGAATGCCATAATGTTTCATAATGACATATCTTGGTATAAACTAGAACTTAAGAGTGAAAACTAAATTTTAATGTGGCAGTATTAATACATGTCATTAATGTTGTGCTAACTTGTACATACTTATTTAAAGTTAATAAATCCATGTTCAGTAATGCTAAAAATGAAATTATAGTGTTTATAAATGTCTTAAAATCAAACCTCTGCATGTAAAATTTACTATCCATATTAATGTTGTAAATGTAAGTTTATTTGTATGCTTTTACGCCTTCACTACTCCACAGATCATTATAAAGTTTTGGATACACGTTATCAGGGATGCAAGAGAAAGACATAGGACATCCTTTTATCCCGAAAAAAGTATTAATCCCGAGAGATAGGATGCATTTTCATTGCAAATGCGTTATTGTACAAAATACGAAGATGATGAAAACTGCAGATAAAACAATCAATCCTCTATTCTCATTTATAATATTAGTAAGGATGTAATCATGAATTAAAAAATATTTGGATATTTTATGCATATCTAATTGTTTTGCATATTAGAACGCATTTCTGAATAGCGTCCTGGTATTATATAGAATAATATAAAAGATATAACTTTGTCACGATTTCTTGCTATTACATATCTATTATTCAATAAATGGCGATTTGAACAAAATGAATTACTATTTTTAATTTTTAAGGGACATTATAAGTAAAAAGCTGAATTTTTTAGTGATGCACTACCGTTATTAAATAGTCTGTATTTTACTTAATCTGTGGCTATGCTATGGCATATTCTCGTAAGCACTCACACCTTCAGATAAACTTGTAAAATAGGTACTAAACGTAAACACGTGAACTTGTTTTTATTTCTATATTCATTATAAATAATGGGAAAAGTTAAACAAGAACCAGTGGAACAACAAGAGGATCCAGCGGACGTTAGTGTTGAACCGCTGTCCTATGATGATAAAGTAAATAACTGTAGTGTAATTGCAAAACCGATGGCTTCAAAAAAACTCAGTAAAAAGATTTATAAACTCATCAAGAAATCAAGTAGTCATAAGAATTATATTAGAAATGGATTAAAAATAGTACAGAAGCAATTGCGCCTCGGAGAGAAAGGGTGAGTTTTAAGCATTATTAAAATTGTAGGTTATGTATATGCAATGTGTTTTTAGAATACCTGTGATTGAAATCCTTTATTATAGGAGTCAATACCAGACGTTTGTTACTTTGTAGAGTTTTTAATTATGTATGTTTAATGGATTTGATAACTTCGGCAGTGATAAACGGTATATCTATACTATTATATTATAAATCTGAAGAGTTTATTTGCTTTAACGCTCTAATCTCAGGAACTACTGGTCCGATTTGATATATTATTTCAGTGTTATATAGTTCATTTATCGACGAAGGTTATATATATTATGCTAAAACCAATAGAAGCGGAGCACTAATCAAAAGTGTTTCAAAATCGGGGTTTTTTGGTGTTAGCTCAAATTTCACGCAGACGAAGTCGCAGGGAGAAGCTACTTTTATATGCACTGGCTTATGAAAGTATTCAAATGATGCTATATTTTAAATATTCATATTTATTTAAATAAGACATGCAAAGAGATGTACGTTATAAATGATTGCAATAAAAAAATGAACATTATAACAACAAGCCTTCTATTTATATTGAAATAATTATCCAATCTTAATTTTGTAGTGCGGTGAAGCTGTAAAGACCTTGCCAAGTCAATAGCATAGTCAATTTGAGAAAAAAAATAAACAATCTTAATTTTTAAAATAAATACTTGTTAAATAAATCAAATGGCTATTACATTAAGACCATTAAGATTAACCTTCAATGTTTTTTTCTAATAATTGAATTTCAATATTTGAATTAAAAAAATTCCAGGATCGTGTTCTTTGCTGGCGACATCTCACCCATAGAAATAATGTGCCACTTACCAGCTGTGTGCGAAGAAAAAGATTTACCATACTGCTACACCCCCAGCCGAAAGGATATTGGTTCGGCCATGGGCACTATGAGAGGTTGCATCATGGTGCTTGTGAAAGAGCATGAAGACTACAAAGATCTTTTTGACGAAGTGAAAAGTGAAATTAAATTGTTAGGACATCCTCTATAAAAAAACATACATTATATAAAAAGATATTTAGTATGTAAGTTAGGATATACAAAAAAATCAACATTTTGTTCTGTATTTCTAGCTGTATTGTATTTTACTATTTGGTATAGAAGACAATGATTAATTGTTTATCATTAACTCCTGGACTGTTCAAAACCATAATGTTTTAAGCCCCATACGAAATAATGAAAACCTTATGATGCACTGGTGACAGGCTGTTAACAGTGTAAGTAAAAAAAATACCATATTTATTACAAAATTTGAAAAACATCAACTATAACAAATTATATAATAAATAAAACATTAATATATAATTTGTTATATAATAAACAATTTCTTTTAAAGTCTAGACATTCAAAACCATGATCAGCCATTTTGAGATCTTTATCTTTGTTAATGGTTAATGAACAATACTGTTGGTAATTTGCTGTTTTGTGTCAAAATGAAATATAAAAGTGATATGATTATAAATGAATATAGTTGATCATATTATGACTTTTAGTGTGAGCAATGTTAGTGATGTGCTTTCCCTTTCAGCCCTGTTAGTTGTTGTATAAGCATTGCTTGTTCACACTTTGTAATAACACTGACCCTCAATAGACATTAGTAACAGAGTAATGTCTTCAATTGTGTATTGAAAATGCATTTGTAACACTAATTACCACAATCGAACATTTAGCAATCCAAAACTCGGTGACGTCAACTATTGTCATGTTCAAGTGGTAAAACATTATTTCTATGTATGACACTGTTATTTCTTTATTTAGTAATATAGTAACAATTCTATAACAACTTGTTTTATGATTTTGTGGAATCAAACAAAAAAGGTATAATTTTGACATTCCTGTTTCTTAGCCATTACCTATTGTGAATTAAGAACATAAAGTGATTTACATTAATACACATAAAAAAATTAATTGTGACATTTAATAATGTCTCGCAATGTATTTTTCTAATCTGTTTAATATTATAGAATAAAGCTAGGTTATGACAAATCTTTGATGTTTTTATACAAAGTTTGTAAGAGTATATTGTAACCCAATTTCAAACTTATAATGGTAATAGTTTAGAAATACATTACTTAAGATGTGTGTTTGTTTCAATATCTAAAATAAAGTAAATATGGAAGGTAAAAACGTATATTTTACTAGCCAATATCTATGTCTTTGACTGTTACCTCTGATTGATGTACAAAAAAAACGCAAAAACGTTTAGTCTTTTGTAGCCCATACAAAAATTGTAGTTCCTTAAAACTTTATTAAGTTTATATAAAATGAAAATCTCCTGATATTATTTTCATATGAAAATATCATGATATTATTATCAAATGAAAATATTCTGATATTATTTTCAGATAAGAGATATAGATACAAAAAAATATAGATCTAACAAAAAATTATCAAAGAAAATACCAGTAGTTTTTGCGTGATGCGTGCACAGCGCCATACTTCTAACAATTTATCTTATAGATTATTGTTTCCTGTAAAGATTTACTTTACATAGAATATATTTTCATGTCTTCAATCAAAAATGCCATACCTCAAAAATACTCTATTTTCAAATGTGGTAACACTATCTAATTGTGAACAAGAAAACTAAGTTTTATGAGTTTCCTAAAAGATTATTTTTGAACTTAGTTGTATAGATTATCACAGCAGTCGTGGTTTGACCGGTGGCCTGTTATTTCGACGTCCGCACCATCGAACCCCGGCATGTACCAACGAATTTTTCGGAATTTACGTATATTTACTAATTTAAATTGGTAACACTATCGGGTGACGGTGAAAGAGAACATCGTGAGGAAAGTTGAACCTGAGAAATGTTCTTGTGGTACCACTGTATGTGGGAAAAATATAGAACTGTGGATTACTCAGAGTTTGAAATCGCCAATGCGTCGTGGGCTAGCGTGGTGATTACGCTCATACCTTCCTTCGGGAAGAGACCTATGACCCTGCAGTGGGGTCTCTTACAGGCTGATGATTATCACATATTTGATAATATATTTTTTGGTGTATTAAGGGTAGTACTTTATGTTGGTTCTATTATTATTAGTTAAGCAAGGCTTCACTAAGCACTTTTCTTCGGAATGTAAGTTGCATACACCTATAGTAAAAACTGACAGAATAATTAATGAAAAATGTCTACCTGATTCATTATTATTACATGTAAATTTTGCTAATTTTATTTGCTATTTTTTATTATTTACAGTAAATTTGCTAATAACACTTAATAACTTGCCTAAAAATTACAATTCTTTTTTTTGGACTGATAACGATTGGCCCGACGCGAACGGGCTGATATATTCACAGCTTCACCGGAGTACTACGACTAAACGATAACTCGATGAAGAATAAGTTCTTTATGTACCTAAACTGTAATAAAGTGTTCCAATTAAATTATTTTTATTCATAACTAGCTGACCCGTGCAACTTCGTCTGCATCAAATCGGTTATCACCGGTTTCAATTGCATTTTTAAACGCGAAAAATTTTAATAAACCTGAAACCCGATTACACGTACACCTACCGTTTCCCATTGTAAATCCAAACTATCAAGGGACTCCCTCAAACACATACCCAGATGGTATGTGAGAAATCTTTTAAAATAAACCTACAACCCGTTCGTAACATCATCTACCGGGTTCAATTAAAATAAAAACAAACCTACGTATATTGGCGGTAATGTAAAAAAAGCTTGAGAGGTCTATGGACCTCCAGTTGGAACGAAGTTCCTTTCCCTTTTTTGTAGGCGTTTACTATGCAGTCAGTATAGTTTACATTATAAAATATCAAGTTGATAGACTTAAATTGTAATTTAAACTATAAAATATATTCATAAAATAAATAATGATAAATTAAACACTGATTGACATCATAACTATTTTCAACTTATTGTATTAAAACTTTTTCACACAACATTGTATTAAAGAAAAATCTTCTTCTTCTTACCCTTATCCCACATAAATAGGGTCGGTACAACATGTTTCTCATGTTGTGGTATATGATTTGGCTTAATTTTACGATCGGCCGCCTGCCTGTCATCAACCCTCCTTGGGATTATTTTGTTGTACCACTAAAAATGTTCCTTAAATTATTTATAAATCGAAATGTTGATCTGTAAAGGTGTAATTCGCATCAAAAAATATAACGTTAAGCGGCTACCAGGTATCCTGAATGGTGTTTGGAAGGGCATAATATATCTTCATATTAAAGAACCAATTTTTCTCAAATTCTCGTTCTTCCAACGTTGCTGGCTCTTATACTAAGGTGTCGCAGAAAAGTCTAGTTACATTAACTAATTTCTTTTCTTTCGTTATCCTGGAGAACCCTTTGCGTTTTATGGGTCAAAAAGTATCCTAAATGTAACCTTTTAATGTACAGATTTGGCTTTGTTACAGTTTTATTATAGTATAGATAAATAAATAAATCTTGTTACCTTTGTTTAGAAACATTTTTTATACAATGAAATAAATGTATCAACATATAAGCGATATTTTCGTTTACACAAATGTATGTGGTTGATAATTACGCACAGAAATGTCATGTAGCCGTAGCTCAGTTATAATGTACTGTATATAATGACTTTATATGTTTCGACGCAGCCGACGGTTCGAAACACGGCGATTAATTTTTTTGGTTTTTTTTTAAAGTAGCATAGCTAAAGCTAATATAGCTTAATTTTTTAGCTAATCTGTCTGCTATATATAGCACAAAGAAAATTTACCAAAAATCGTCAAGAACATCATGAACTACATTTTTTTACTTTCGTCCGTTATCCTGGAGAAGCCCTTGCGTTTTATTAGATAAAAAATATCCTAAATGTAATCTCGTAACATTAGTTATCACTGTTTCGTCAAAATCGGTTCAGTACTTTCAGAGTGATGTGCGTTCACAGGGACAGACAGACAGACAAACAAACGGACAAAAATTTTAAAAGGGATATTTTTGCTTCTATATCGACAACAAAGCCTATTCCGATCAAAATTTTCAAAAAATATTTAATGTACAGATTTGGCCCTGTTACAGTTTTATTATATTCCTAATATGTAAGTATTTGGCATCTAAACCCGTTAATAACACTACATGTTTTAAAATATTGTCGTCTGTGTGTCTGTTCGCGATAAACTCAAGAACTACTGAATGGATTTTTATGCGATTTTTACCAGTAGATAAAGTGATTAATGGGGAAGGTCTAGGTATATAATTAGACCCGGTAGGTGGCACTGCGGTCTGATTCTAGGATTTTTTAAATCATCAGCACAGGACAACGTCCGCTGGTACTGTTAGTTAAATCTATACATACAATAAGAATGTTTATCTGTGGTTTTAGATTTTTATAAAAAAAATTTGTTGCAGGTGTCTAGGAATATGTAATAAAATACAATTAAATCAATTTTAGAAATTCCTGTATGTCTTAAAATAGTGCGTTAATGGTAGAAAAACTTTAGACAATCATAGAGCTTATCTTCGAGTACATAACATTTAGTTTTTGTTTCATTGAAATCAGTTTGGTCTAGATCAAAAGTTGGGCTTTTAGTGACGAGACGAAAAGTAGATAAGTAATGGACAAATGTATTCAGATGGTGTTTGCGCTTCGATAGTTCTGATGTTTTATACATATATATGCTTGCTGGTTACTAATAAGTAAAACTCTTTTTATGTATGATATATATAATAATTAAAGAGTCGACAGTTTGCTTGCTTAAGCCCTTCGATCAACAATAACTAATAAAGGGTTACGTACAAATCGAAGCTAAAAGCCGTCCGCGTAAATATATACTTATGTGTAGCTATTTGTTTACTAAGAAAGGGAGAAAAAAAAGTTTTAAAACAGTTTT
The DNA here is from genome assembly GCA_015888305.1 of Antheraea pernyi. Lineage (NCBI taxonomy): Eukaryota > Metazoa > Arthropoda > Insecta > Lepidoptera > Saturniidae > Antheraea > Antheraea pernyi. The sequence continues at coordinate 1,228,846 of MU158736.1, read as the reverse complement.
AAGTTCAACGTAATTACAACCATAACACCTAGTAATAAAGTCACAAATGTTCAAAATATTATCTAATACTTACGATAAAACGAGCAAAGTAATAAATTACTCCCCTCACAAATGAAAAGACAACATAAAGAACATTTAGTGTGAATTCAACCTTAACATGTAATGAATAAAGTACGTTTTCCCGTTATTGTGCGTGTTTTTGCGTGACGAGGCCAAACATTCGTAACACAGGTTTAAAATCGGTAATTTTGTTCTAAATTTGATATTATTAGTTAGTTTAAAGCTTAAAATAGAACTTATTTAGTATCAACATGTATTTAGCGAAAGTAAGATACTCCGGCCGTTAAATTGCTTTTTCGGGTATTATTTTTGCATCTTTTGAATTACACTACGGCATGTGAAACGTGCTTACATTGGCTGTGTTTCAAACAAACTAAACAAAATAAGGGCACACATTTCAAGTGAGCTCTTATTTACCGAGACGTATTTTTCGACCCGTTATCTAGTTATTGTTGATCGAAGCTTAAGCCCGAATGTCCAGTGGGGCGCGTGCGTATGCGCGCGAGGGTGATGTTTCAGTGCAGGTGGTCGGGGTGAGTCGACGCTTTCGGGGCTCGCGAGGTGTCCTCACGTGTCAAGGCGCGTGCAGGCTTGGGGGTTGAAGGTTGCTTGCAGTCTGCGTTACGGCATAGGCCGTAACAGATGGCTTTATATGAAGCCATCTTTTTTTTTCTTTTTATGTTATAACAGGCAGTGATCACCACTGTCCATAGACACTAACAACACCAGGGTCGTCGAAAATGGGTTGCCAGCTTGTGTTTGGGGGAAAGGGAGTGAGTGGGGAGAGGAGAGGGTTGGGAGGGGAAGTGAGCCTCCGACGCTCTCACTGACCGAACGAAACGCAACAATACAAGCACTGTTACTTCACGTCGGTTTTCTATGAGAGGGTGGTACTACTCCGGGTGAGCAGACCCATTCATGCTGAAACCAATAATAACTTCAGCGTGGCTCTACCACCTACACCACCAATATTACTATTAAGCCGCTGTTTTTTTACATAAGGTTTCAGGCAGTCGCTAGTAATAAATAAAACACATTTGTTACACATACATTTATTACACTTATTAAAATCTATGGGTATGTAAAAAATGGCAGATTGTCATTTAAATGACAGTGAAGATTGGCAAAATACAATTGAGAATCGGTGCACTGTCCATTAAAGCAATTTTAGATATTATTTTATGGGGTCTAAGGGGTGTCGAATGACATCATAAAACTTGCGACTAACCTAACCTCACCTGCACGTGGTACAGACCCCGCTAAATAACGAACGAGGCAATGGCGAAAGCGGGTGGTAGGGTTTGACGGCCTGACTGAGTCATGTATAGGGCGAAAATGCCCGTCATAATGATTCGCTTCTGAGGGTCGCGTTTCGGGATAAGCCTGTGCATATCCAGCTTTTCGCAGGCCGGCATGACAGCGGCGACCTGCGATGGATAGTGTGTCACTCGGTAGTCGTCATTGTTTTTGGATTGTACTTACCATCAGACATAGTGCAGTCATTTTACCGTGCTACAATGAAAAAAAAATTATAAATATGCCCATAAAACAATGTTATTTCATTAAACTTATCGGTAAGTAGGTTTTTATGTTATCACACAAATTACTCCAGAGATGTAATATTACTATTGTGTCAACCTTAGTTACTACATATTTTCATTTTAGAATGTTATCACCTTACGCAAGAAATTCCAGAAATTAGTACATAATCAACAAATAAAAAAGTGGGTGTGCTTAGATAGAAATGAAAACTTATAGATAAATACATGTATACCAACCCATGGACTCCCCAAAACCATAAGGGTTTAAGCTATATACAATCGAATGTAGACATTATGATGCACTGGTCAAGAAATTGTTGGCAGCATGTTTTAAATAGATACCGTATGTATTGTAACATTTGAAAAATTAGAACAATAACAAATAATGTAATGTAAAATTTATAAAAAAATGCTGGATATTGCACTTTAAATACTATATCGATTATATATAAAACATAAATAATATTATTTTATTATTATAATACATAATACGGAGCCGAGAGTACACGATTCAGTGCGTCACCGACCAGCGTGACGCTTCACTTTTATCCACTGTTTGTTTATTGTCACTAAAAAAATATACATATAAAAATAATTCCATCAATATATTGTTTTTTATTTAAACACAAATAACTGCTATATTTAATACATTCATGAGACAAATACATTTTCACCTCTATGCCTACGGTAATAGAGTCTACAGACTGGACAGTGCACCATATTCCTTATTAAAATTACATACTATAATCACTAAAATATCTAAGCTAAAATCTAGACTTGTTTTCGAGGAATAGAATTCAGTAAATTTTTTTTGAGGTGAGACAAATTTAAAAAGTTAAAACTATCGTATTAGTAGCTTTTAGTGAATAAAAACAAATATTTTCATTTTGTACTAAATAAATACATAATTATACACCAAACTCCAATTCAGGATCTGTAAAAATCCTTATCCTTAATTCTAGAAATAATTTACTATTGTAATTCCATTTTATAGAGTGTTGATGTAAGGAATATCATCAGCCAGGAAAGTGTCTACGGAACGAAATCAAATAAAGGTTTAATAGGTTGCTAGAATGGCACTACTATAGCGAAAGGGCATTTCACCTGAAATTAACATTAAAAGTTACCCAAATGCTTCTAAAAACCAAAATATCAAAGATATAAATTCAGTTTTTTTTTTCGACCTATTAATGCGTTACTTAATTCAAGATCCATATGTTAAACAATAAAATATCATAAATTACGAGGAACATATTACATAGACAAGATAGAAGCTTCGTCTACTTGTCGCGCTAAAAAATAACCACAAAATAAATTTAAAGACGCAAAAACACGTTCGCACATCTTTAACATTTCAATGATAAATTAAAATTAGCCTTTCTAAGGTTCCTTTGTTGCGTGTGAAAACGACGACTCCAACTATCGTGCTGCTTTTATCCATAGACAAAACTTCTTGGCAATATGGAAGTATGATACCCCATACTCCTTATTTGACTATTAAAGCATTTGTCAACATTAAATTTACTGAATTCTTCCCCTGAATTAACACTAGTAATTGAAGCAATATTTATATATTTAAATAGATTTAACCCTGCTTTTGGATGAGTGCTCTTTCGCGGTGAGATCTATGTTATAAAAAGATTATATTCGCTTGCAATAAAAATTGTCTTTTTTTGCATGAAAATCCTCATATTCCCAGATTTTTCTCTGAAAATAAATCCTAGTACTAAATGTTATGATTGATATGCGATTTTTAAATTTCTTACGTATAAATGACGTCTGATTACTTTAAAATATTGTAAAAAAAATAAATAATTTTATTTTTTATTGCAAGCAAATACCGTATAAGAAAATACTTAAAATTCTTGAACAGTGATTGTATAAAGATATAATGCGTGCGTATAAAAACTAAAACATTTAAATTTATTCTCATCTAATGTAGAATTTTCATTAATATATAAAAACCCAAGATGCACAGTCAACGTCTCAAACCCGCCCGCATAAAATGAGTGCACAATTGAGAATTTTGAGCTCATTTCAAATAGTCACCCGTCACTCGCGTCTTCGCACTTTTTGTATACTGCTTTGTAAAAACAACTTTAAATAATTTGCGTAAGGTTGAATTTACAAAAACATAAGTATATAGTGTAACTATACTGTAACTACTTAGGTATATCGGTGAGTTTTTGGGGACGGTTTTGAGCGTTACTTTTATTCGATACTGTGCATCTTGGGTTTTCATATATCAATGAGAAATGGTTAAAATTTCGAGGTGTTGATGAATTTTGTACTTCAAATTCTTAAGAGGTTACAATTATCTATATACAATGATTTTCTTTCAGCATTAATACTTGAAAATGTGACGTCATTATTTCAGTATAAACTGTCCCACCTTTGGCATTTGTACACTCGGGTAGAAAACTTTTATTGGAAAAACTATAACAATAAAGTTTATTTAGAAGACTGATAAATTATTAACTGGCAACACACACCTTCTTGATGAAGCATAGAAGGATCAAGATACTTAGGACGTTCTGTAAAGCCTTATATAATAGCCATATTTATGGAATGTGTTAAAAAACCGTCCCGAAAGAATAAAGGCAGCTGCTTATACTGGATATATTTTTTATAATGACGTTCACCGCCAGTTCTTTAGGGCTTAATCTAAAGTAATGCTTCCATAAAGCAGCTGTAGCTGGAGCATAATACAACCAGGTATTTTAAAGTTTTTAACACAATCACTGAAGCGGATGTTTCACTAAGATTTATCAGAACTGCCTATCGTAATACATATGTTCCTTTGAAATCAGATAAGATCAAGGATAAAATAGGACCCCTAAAAAGTGATACATATTTAAATAAATGAACCAATTTTAAGAATTAGATTAGAACAGATGTCCACGTTTAATTTAAGTACTTTAAACAATGTAAAGAAAAAATCGAATGGGATTTTATTAATGGGCAATTTTAAACATTCCTATTCATAATCCAGAGTTAACATAATTACAATTCAATTGAATTTAAAGCATTGATTATAATTAAAATGCTTAATTAATTAATAAATAAAGCATAGCAAAAATAAAAAAGGATAGATATTTATTAACACTGCACAAACAAAGTGTAATTTCTGGTATAAATTCGAATTAAACGTATAAATTAGATAAAGTGTTATCCTTGAAAGGAAATATGTACTTTTCCTCCCATCTCATCTATATTTTCCGTTACACCGTACACCAACAATTAAACACGCCATGCGCAATTACTTACTCTAAGATAAACTCCACTCCTTCATGCCACGCATTTCTAACCCACATTCTATAAACCATCTATAATCTAATCGTAACCAACATCTTTATATGATTTCATTATTTAATAAAAACATGTCAATACAAATTATCTTTCGAGGTAACTATAAACTTTTTGGAAATTTGTTTCACTCGAATCTAGTTTCTAAACAAAGTAATATTAATATAAATTATATGTGCTACGAAATACTGTTGCAAAATATTAGGTACTTTTAAATATAAATATTTACGCTTATTTATCCAAAACTATTATACAACCTACTACTCACCGCAACCAAATATGAATTAAATTAAATTGAATTATACGATTACTCTTTATAAACACGGAATTCACAATACTAATTATCGACCGAGCTCTATAATTGAATAACTCATATTCATCTGTTTTTAAAGTCATCTTGTTCTGAAGTCTCTATGTGTTTTTAGGGGGGATAAATTACACGATAAACATGGCTTAAATCAAGATAAATGTTTATCCCAATTTAACAAATTGATTTTAATCATGTATATTCTTGCCTTAATCTTTAAATTTTTTGCAAAATTTAGTTTTTTCTGCTTTTTTGCTTACAGTTTTCAAGCTGGTATTAGAGTCATATATAGACCAATTACGCAAAACTAATTTCAGACGCCTACAATTTAAATATAAACCCAGCGACGATAAATATTTTAAAGAACACAATGATTATCAATAACCCTAAAGCTATGTTCAAATCAGTTCAAATTTATTATACTAACATCATCGCTTGCATAGCGCAAATAATGCAAGCAAAATTGCTAACTACATCTAGCGACACTTGACGTAACTATTTGACAAATATATATAAATGGATTTATCGCAGTTTGCAACACTACACAGAAGCCGCGCGTAATTATTTAATTTTCGAGTTTCTTTATTTTTCATCTAACAATTGTGTGCTCGATTGTACTCAAACGTATAATTCAAATTTAGATTTAATTTACGAAAAATTAAATAATTGTAATCGAATCAGAATTGATTTCATATAATAGAAATATTCATTATATTATTTCGGACTATCTTAAGATGAACTTGAGCTTCAATTTAAGATACACTAAACTATTTAATATCTTGTTTATTATAAGCCAACGTTACACTGTACTTTGAAATTTAAAACCAATATTCAACTTCGTAGTGGCAATAAAAGATGTTTATCTTTGTTTATTTCGCAATGGTGTAATTAAGTGCGTTACGATTTTTACTAATCTATACTAATATTATAAATAGCTAAAGTTTGTGGTAGTCCGGTGAAGCTGTGAAGACCCTGCCAGGTCAATAGTGTAGTAGTCAGTACGAAAAAAAAAAGGTAAAATTTGTGAATCTGTGAGTTCGTGACGTTGTAGGGTGTAATATCTGGATCGACTCAACCGATCTTTTACCTATAGAAAGTCACGTTATTTGTGAGTGTCATAGGCTATATATAACCCGAAAAATGAAAAGACTTTTTTGTGGAAGTCGGATTTGCAAAGTAAATCGGAGAAAAAACGGTCGAACGAAAAAGTTGCTTACGAACGCTGCCTTAACAATGAGAGATATATGATTGAGTTCCAGAGAAAAGTTGTAGAACTTGATAATGCCTACAAAATAGTCATTGACATCATATGTCTAACTTTTATATTTAAGTCACAAAATGTAGTTTGTTATAAATGTTTACCGTCCAACGAAGTGGGCATAGGTCAGCCAGTCTTATAGTAAACGTAATAGTAACAGATAGAAGAATTTTCACACTTTTTATTAGACTGCATATCTTTACATTTTTCTATTGAGTCTAGGCAGTAACGACAAAATTTAATAGAAGTAATATAAAATTGGTAAATTGGGTATAGAGACCAGGTATCATTGACAAAATTGCAATTTATATAAATTAATATTATTTAAGTGCCCATTTATAACATCAAAATAATCGTTTTTTACTACATAGATATGAACTTAGATATTGTACTTATGATACGGTAATTTCCGAAACGGTGGGACCGATTTTGACAGGGCCTTCACTGGCAGATAGCTGATGTTATCGTAAGGCGTAAATTATAGAAAAAAAATAGGGTTCCGTGAAATTAATAACAAATTAAAGAAGCACAACGAAGATCTTTTCCTAAATTCCATGCACACAATGTCGTGGGTGATAGCCACTTTAAATAGAAAACACGGGAATAAAACATGTAATTCCTAAAAACACACCAAGAAAATTCTATATGGACTTTACTGGTCAAGGTTTCCCGGGAAAGATTGCTATTGGCAATAAGGCCGACTTAACACATCATTTGAAACGTTTTATAGTGTATATGTATGATGGTGTACAATAATAACATAGATGAAATAGTAACAGAGCTAGAACTAACTGTTACGAAGTTACGCGAAGGTGTAACGTTGACTTTTAATAACTCCTTCTACAATTAAATTAGCAGTCGAGTGACGTCATATAGTAAGTGCGACGATACTAGATTATCCGACGGTGTTGTTTACGTGTAAACGTGGAAAAGTATCAGTATGGTCAGAATGGTGCTCATGAAGCACATAGACACAGGCAGGAGCACCGCGAAACGGAGAGACCTGTGCGACAAATTTTATATATTACCGTTTTATAACAATCTCTTTCTTTCTTTTATTGTTGGCAGCCAATCATTTAGATTATTACTGCCATAATCGAGTAGATGAACTAACAAGATGGTAGCCGTCTTGTTAGAACTCTCCAGGGAGTTTTGTGGCAAGTCAGAATCCATGCTCCGTATCGAGTAACATCATAAGACCTGAGACATCCAAGCCAACCTCACCTGCACGTGGTGCACCCTGCTGAATAACGAACGAGGCAATGGCGAAAGCGGGGTGGTAGGGTTTTACAGTCTGACCGGGTCGCAACCACTATGTATATGGTGAAAAAGCCCGTCACAGTAATTCGCTTCTGCGTGTCGCGTTTCGGGATCAGCCTGTGCATATCCAGCTTTTCGCAGGCCTTCATGGCAGCGGCGACCGGTGATGGAATGTGTGTCACTCGGTGGTCGCCATTGTTTTTGGATTGTACTGTGCTTACTATCAGGCACAGTGCAGTTACTATGCCGAGCTAAAATAAATCCAGCCAAAAATTCCCATTTGGTAACTAACCCATGGACTGTTCAAAACCATAAAGGTGTAAGCTCCATATAAACGAATGCAGACCACGTGAGGCACAGGTCAACAGACTGTTGGCAGTATAAACTTAAATAAAATATGTAATTTATTACAAAACCTTGATAAAAACAAACTATTTATTGTAAAATCATAATTTTTATGTAAAATGTAGGTTTAAATTATTATTTTCATTTGTACAAACTTTTTTTTATTAAACCATTATATAAAAGAAACATGGACCGCCATTTTGAAATCGGGGTCTTTAAAAATTAGCCGAGGGGTTAAATAATCAAGATACAATATGGAACTGGATCCTTCTCAATGGTAAACTGTTGACAGATTTTGAATTTGTATTTTCTGAAATAATGTATTATTAATAAATTTTACCTCCAGTAAGGTAAGTGTCAGGGCGGTGGATCGCGTGGGGCTGATACTTCAACCGTCGCCATATCTACGGTTACACCGACTCCCACTCCCACGCCCACGCCCACGCTCACTACCTCACTCGAACGACGAGCCTTACCTAGTGCATATGGGAACAATAAATCTATACTTTACTATTATTTTACAATTTAATATTATTGCTTGAATGTGCCAACATCAAGAACTGCTGGTCCTATTTGAAAATTTATTTTAGTGTTAGATAGCTCATTTATCGAGGCTAAAGGCTATATATGTCATCACGCTAAGATAAATAGGAGCGGAGCACCAATAAATAATGTTTTAAAATCGGGGTTAACGTATGTATTGTTTAAAAATATTTTCATCTTCTACGTAAACGAAGTCGCGAGTTAATGTTAGCGTTTGTCCAAAGTAAGTATTTCACGCGGACCAAGTCGCGCGCATAAGTTAGCTACGCATAATTGGAATTTTTCTTCACGTATTTTTTTTAGTCGGGTTTTATTTAGTCTAAGAAAGGTCTAATCTACTTAATATTATTGAGCCTTTCTGCATTTATTTAATCTAAATAAATAAATGTAGGTTCTTCTCATGAATCAAAAGCATTATCAATTGACTAAAGTCATGACAATGGAATATCAAGAATCTACCTGAATTTATATTCACAAATTACTTTATTTCAGTTATAAAAATAATAAAAAGTCTAAGAAGACTTACTAGAGAAACATAAACAACCCGTCTGCTGGTTGGCCTGAAGGGAAGTTGTCGGTCCGATCTCCTTTTTTTCTTTGGATCTCTCATTGGAGTACTTCTGATAATAGTCATATTCTTTCACGTACCTGTAAATATATTGATTTTGATTAACGTAAAACAGTATGGGCTAACGCTGCAAAAATTATATGTTTAAAATGTAAAAATTAAATCAACATATATATATCGTTGGAGCCACTATTGACCTGCGATACCGTGCTATTGACTATATCGGGGATGTTACTAATGACATCAAACGCCATTGTTTGAATTTTTTTTGGCAACCTATCTTCTAGTAGATTAATACTGCTATTGTCAAGTAGGTAATGGTGTTACAAGTTTCTTGCGATCATTTCAATGCACTAACAAGATGGTGGCCGTCTTGATAGAATTTTCCAGGGAGTTTTTGTCGCAAGTCGGAATTCATGATCCGTGGTATTATATCCGATCCACTGCACAATAGTCAAATAGCACAAGATTATGAATAAAATATAAATTCCACTACATAACATTCCAAGATCCCGCCAAAAAATAGCTTGGTTGCAGTTACCGTATGTTCATTGTTTACCCCGGTGTGAAACGCTATTGGTTGGATGTATCGGATGTTCATATAACTTGATGCCTTAAAAGTCGACCTCGACTACTGGGCATCCTCGCTCAGACAGTTGGGCCACTCACTCCTACGGATAATTCATCGTAACTATATTGAGTGTTGTTTTTGTGATAGGTTAACATTTTATTCGATTGTTTTCGGTGGATCAAATTATAACTATGACGTCACTATGGATGACGTCATACTTCTACATGAACGCAATTTTATCGCTGCCTCAACGTATAAAAAAAACGTGTGTGCTTTAGACTACACGACTAAAGTAAAACTTCTTTGCCTCCATCTATACGTATACACATATATTTTTATATATGTAAAATATATACATAATTACATTATTTTTCTACAAATATTTATATTTATTGGGTTTTCTTTGATAATACGAAACGTAGCTCTCTCTGTTATATCTCCCACCCAACTTCCGTTCGCCTCGCCCGATCACACGTTTTCGTAACGCTCTCGTCACGTAGTCACCAGCTTACTACCCAAGTCAAGCGTGCGGAAAGAAGTTTTACTTAAATAATCATAATATAAAAATGATAAATCTATTTAAAATATCAAAATGTATTACCAAACAGGTGGCCAGCGGTTGTCAGATAAATATTCCCGGGAGGCTGGACTGAGATGTTTCGCACGACAAACTCTATCATACGCCGCACACAATCTCCACATGCACCAATCGGCTAAGTTGTGCGCATTGTGTAACTGAAAACAGACGTTAATATGCAGGACGATGAGTAGATGAATGAAAATGACGTGGTAGAGCCACGCTGAAGCTATTACTGGTTTCAGCATGAATGGGTCGGCTCGTCCGGGGTACTACCACCCGACCCACGTGAAGTAACAGTGCTTGCATTGTTGCGATTCGTTCGGTCAGTGAGAGCACCGGAGGCCCACCTCCCCTTCCTGTCCCCCCTCCTCCAACACAGGATGGCAACGCACTTGCGATTCCCCTGGTGATGCAAGTGTCTATGGACGGTGGTGGTAACGTAACATCAGGTGACCCACCTGTTCGTTTGCCTCCTATGATATAAAAAAGACAATCGTGCCCCAATTAGGGCTGCATCAATCGACTTCAATCCAATCGAATTTCAAATCATAATGGAACGAAAGTAGTTTTCAATTCAAAACAAAAATCAAATCTCTCCACGATGCTATGAACTCTCTTTGTATTTGTCAAGTTTGCGGTCAGCTTTTGTATATTTACTGCAGAAAGACCTGTAGACCGGCATCACGGCGGCGACTGTTAATGGATCGTAGATTTCTCTATAACAGGTTTGAGTAATCAACTGATGCTCTTACCTTTACAGGCTCCAGCAACGTAAGTGCGGTATCAACAACGTGATCTTCTTCACCGCACAGTCTGAAAAGAATAATTATATATTTGTACTAGCTTCTGCCCGCGACTTTGTCCACGTCGAATAGTTAATTTGTGCTAACGCTAAAAAAACGATTTTAAAATATTCTCCATGGGTTCTCAGCTCCTATTGATCTTAGCGTGATGGTGTATAGCCTATAGCGTTCCACGATAAATAAGCTATCTAACACTGAAAGAATTTTTCAACCAAACAAACCCTCCTGCTTTATAATATTAGTATGGATACGTTTTTTTTTTTCGAACTGACTACGCTATTGACCTAGCAAGATCTTAACAGCGTCACCGGACTACTGCAGACGTATAATATGTATTAATCATTACATTTCAAAATGTGTCAAGTTTTAATTAAGATCTTTGATATGAGATCTTTAATTTTTAAAAGATTTTCAGTCCTTATTCACCGTGAAGGAAGTCCAAAATTTGCCGTTCATAAGTTTTGTACTCTCTTTTATGATATTCAAATTTTACGTGTTTAAAATATGAGTATCTATAAAAAAATCATTAAGCCTTATGAACGGTTAAAATTGGATTTGGCTCATTTTCAAATGTCATTTTCACGGTTAGCACGTCAATCATTTCAATGAAAAAAGAAACACAAACCGATCGATTTTCTTGAAAATTTTAAACTACATATACTTGGTAGGTATGACAATCGGTCTTAAAGTATATTTTACACCTATAGGTGGTAACGGTTTCCCCCTATACAGGTTTGCTGTTCAATTTTTTCAAATTTTTTTTGTTTTTTTTTTATTTGCCTTCAAAAAGTGCAATTTATGCCATTTTTTATTCGGGATTTTATTGCTTTTTTTAAGAAAACTTTTCGCAAACCAACTAGGTACGTATTTGAGTGAATCCCTGAATTGTTTGGTTTCACAATTGGAAACGGTGGGAGTCGCTGTAATCGGGTTTTAGATTTTTCGATTATTTTTTATATCATACGAGGCAAACGAGCAGGTGGGTCACCTGATATTAAGTGATCACCACCGTCCATAGACACTTGCAAAACCAGAAGAGTTGCAAGTGCATTGCCACCCTGTGTCTGAGGGAGGGGGAGTGGGGAAGGGGCGAGGGGGAAGGGAGGTGGGTTATCTGGCGCTCTCACTGACCGAACGAAACGCAACAATGCAAGCACTATTACTTCACGTCGGTTTTCTGCGAGAGGGTGGTACTACCCCGGGCGAGCAGACCCATTCATGCTGAAATCAGTAATAGCTTCAGCGTGGCTCTACCACCTAAAAATATCTGAAAATACATACGAAGTTGCGCGTGTCAGCTAGTATATACCTATATAAATTGGTGCGACCACTACAAACTCACCTATCCTGCCTCTGCAACTGGTCAATGACCCTCGCCTCTACAAGATTCACCAGACGATTCATACAAAGTCTGTTCGCGAGCTCTAGTAACTCGAGACACCGGTTCGGCTTAACAATAGGTATCTTATCGCTGTATATATAACATAGAAGTATATGGAAAGCGTACATCTTTACACCCGGGAATGATATCTGAAAATGGAGATTAAAATTAGCCATGATTTTTTTTATGTCTGTGCTGTAATTAATCATAACATATGAATCACACATGTGAAAAAAAAACTAGTTTTGAATTTTGTACATTATGTCAATTATACATGCTGAACGTTTAGACAGTAGCAATATTTATGGAGGATAATCTGCACTCGATTCTCATTCTAAATCAATTTAAAAAATAGGTGCTTAATATTTGACCTAATTATCTAGAAAAATACAAAAATTATACACATTCCTCTAGGTCGGGTGATTTCACATTCACTTGAACAAAACAAAAGGGTTTATTGTCCATTTTATTGTCGAAAGTTATTAACTCCGGGTCGCCCTTTGTAGCTTTCGACGCCGGTCATTTATGTAGGCACCGAGGCTTATTACGATTATGTTTATACTTTCAAAAGACAAAAGACAGACTTTAGAACAAACGTTAACGTGGGTTTTCTTATTTGTTTATTAGAATTTGTTTTGATATTATTATATATTTATTTTACTTGTTAAACGTGATCATGAAGTGAATACTGTAGAATACTGCGAGTGCTTAACCTTTCACCTGGTATATTTATTGTTTTGTCTTGATTCTACATGTCAACAGAATAGTGAACGTATTTCTTCCATAATATATTCACAAGTAATTACAATTATTATTTTCATGTCCGATATACAACAGTCTGAAGCAATGCTCGTTCAGTACTATGTGATCCTATATTTAGTCTATGCTTTCGGCAAAGGAAAACATTGTATTTTAAGTATCTATATATTAATACGTGAAGCCTAAATTTTGTATCAATTTTTAACGGAATTGGGCGAACGGATGAACGTGAAATTTGGCATAGTTAAAGTTTATATGGAGGAGAAGTGCAGAAAGCTATTTATTTTATATAAAATGCATTAGAAGTACATTAAATTAATTAAAATATGCATTACTCACACTACTGCTTCAATTTTACACAACATATACACACATGTAAATAAAAAAGACATTTTGATAGGAGGTTGCTATGCTCGACTGTATGTATGTTATATTATTCTTACGTTCCAATTACCCCTTTTCATTCTACATTCTACAATGATATTATAACATAATACCCTTTGACAAAAGAACCCTAATAAATTTCAAACTTTAAAAAATCAATTAACTATGGTCGAATGTCGACCTCTGGGCGCCCACTAGTAACAAGAAATGTGCAAATTGTAAAACTCAATAAAATTTCGAAAAAAAAAACAGAATGAAATCAATTAAAACTTAAAAATATTGGATTTAAATAATTATAATATCAAATTACAAGGTTAAATATGTTATTGCAACCTGTATGCGACTCGTTACAAATAAACAACGTAGGATGAATGAATTAATCATCGACCGCAGGAACTATAAACAATTGGGTTCTAAATATATCCCGTCTCGAGCTTTGTTGAATGGTTCGAATAATGACGTCAGTCTTACAGACATTTCCACCCTCCTTTATCAAAAAGTATTAAAGCGCGCCGAGGTGGTTTCTAGTTGAGATTCATTTTCTCTTACTAATTAGAAATTACACGACTCGACGTACGATAGACATTTGGGAAGCCCAATTGACTATTTGTACAGTGTCGTACAGGTGTCGTAATATTATAGTATAAATAGCTTGTATACTTTTACTGTATAATTGTGTGTGTACCTAAAATTTTATGTCCAATCATCACATTATTACTTTTATTTTAGGCCAGGATTATTAGTTTGAATTCGACTGATTTGCAAAGTGTCAAAGACAGTCTTTGATAAGCTTCTTACGTCAGTGGCAGATCGTCCAGGCGGTGCGAAATGAAATATTTGTTGGTGTCAAAAATTAGTTCAGACTATATTGACTATGCATGTTTTTACCTAACAAAGTAACACCCTCCTATGGAATAACGAATTTTTTGTACTAAACTCTGTTAATAAGTACAATTTAGACACTTTGGCACAGTGGTAGACCATTCAAACGGCGCGAAATGAATGCATTGGTGTAAAAATATGTCCAAGAGAATTTGCAGCACTATTCTTCAATTGAAAATCAAATTACAGCTACACGACCAATTAATCGTTCATTAAAAAGTAACTTACCACTCTAGAGGTACTCTCCCTAAAGTGCCCTTGGAACATAGCTTTCATGGGGTCGCAGCGCGCCATCAATATAGCTCTGTGCGCGAGGTGGATACCGTCGTCCAGATCAAAGGTCACATCAGCGAATAAATTCTGTTCTACGTACATATCCCTCAGTCGTGTTGGTAGGGGCTTAAACATAATTCCCTTATATTATAATTATTATAATTGATTACATTTGGTTTATCCTCTTCCTTAATATAACAAAAACTTTTTATAACGAAAAAAATGCTCGGTCCCTTGAAATTCGTTATAAAGAGTTCACACTGTATTTCTTCATCTTGCAGGAGTCATTGCTATTCTTTACGGTATTGAAGCGACCCTATGTGTCCTTGAAACGATGCTAGCCCAGTTGTTAGCATGTTTGGATATAGTGTCGATGGACGTAGGTTCGAATACTTTCAAATAAGTCGAAGCTTTCGGTGAAGGAAAATATAGTAATGAAGACATAACATGGTTGTAGAGCCCTTTGCTATGCTTGCTTGGTTAATTATCCCCCCCACAAGTTGAAAATCCGACCCCAAGCACTCATAGGTAAGTTCTACATGGGAGTGTCAAAGCTAAAGCAAAGTTAAAGCTAAAATGGATTATAAAAATGGTTTTGTTGAGCTCTGTTAAAATAAAACATATTAACTCACCACATGGAACTGCAGCATGAACCCTTTATCGAAGAGGAGATGCTGATCCAATATAAATTGGCTTAGCTTCGTTAACTCAGGAAATCCGAGTAACTCCGCCGCTTGACGTAGCTCCTGGTGAAATATAAAAAAATAAATTAAGTTTTAAATTACATTAGCACGTCGATGAAATCTAAATGAACTATTTAATTGATGATAAAAATCAAAAATGTTAACTATTGTATGATGGCTCACGAAAACACGCTAATCATAATTGATAACAGGTAAATTTAAAATCAAGAATATACTTCTTAATTTAGTACCAAAAAAGCTAAATTACAGTAGAGTCTCACTAATCCGGCACACATGAAACTAGGGGATTATTGGAACGCCTGGACTATTGGATTGTATAGAAAAACTATATAGAATTTTTGAGGTTATACTGATACTGATACGCAAGCATGAAACAAAAATAGGGAGGGATGAGGGAAGCGTGAGCTTATAATGCCGGATTATTGGACGTATCGGACTAGAGAAGTGCCGGATTAGTGAGACTTATTAGTGCGGATGCCATAAATCCATTACTAACAAACAACGGCGACTACCGTTAGATTTACAATCCTGGTAGATACCGTTGTCGGTCTGCAAGCGTTTAATACACTGGTTGGTCCCAAAACGCAAAAAATTTAAAGTAATAGTGGGATAACCATAATGTGTATGAAGGTACTAATTTATTGAAATACAGACACTCTACCCAAACTTTGGTTGCTGAATATGTAGGAAATATAATAAAATTAAGCCTTATACAAATTAGAACCCTTGAATGCCAGATCTTAGACTTATTACGAAAGTGAAATAAATAAAAAAATGATTAAACAAAACGTAAATGGTCTTGATCTTGATGCATTCGAGGGTTAATATTATAGTTCCTTTAAAGCAGGGATTCTCAAACTCGTCGATATGACCCCTTAACCCCTTGGGGTCGATAACGGTTTCCCAGGGGTCGACATAAATAAAACCTGATTTTGGGGTTCGCGAGGTATAAAAATTAACCCCTATTATTTAACACAAGTTCTTATTTGAAACTATTTACTTGTGACACCCAAGCCAACCTCACCTGCACGTGGTGGACCCTGCTGAATAACGAACGAACAAACTGAATGGCGACTGCGGGATGGTAGGGTATTACAGCCTGACTGGGTCGCAACCACCATGTATATGACGCAAAAGCCCGTCAAAGTGATTCGCTCCTGCGGGTCGCGTTTCGGGATCAGCCTTTGCATATCCAGTTATTCGCAGGCCGATATAACAGCGGCGACGGGCGATGGATAGTGTGTCACTCGGTGGTCGCCGTTGTTTTGGGACTGTACTGTGGTTACCATCAGGCATAGTGCAGTCACTTTGCCGTGTTACAATAAAAAAGAAAAAAAACTTTAAAGATACCGTATAAGTTGTGTTACGTTTACCAACTTGTTACAGTAGTGGCTACTTATATTCCCATAGACCCTTTACATACACCTAGTCTAAGTTAAGCTTGCCTAGCGTTCCCCGTACAGGGTGATAGTAATAGAGTCTCAATATCGACTGTCATAGTTTTAAGATATCATATGTAATTAATGTCTAATATCGACGTTATGTAAATAAACGGTCTAACATCGATTTCTTCTCTCTTTCGACTCTCAAAGTTAACTAGGTAATACTACATTGTTATATTTTTGAAAACCTCAACAAGTCAATAAGCGTGCACAAGTTCGTACAAGATGAACAACTTGGTGTATCAAAAAGCGTGGAAAAGATCGTGCAAAATAATGTGTTCGAGCGTATAAATCTTTCAGGCACATTTTGACTTGTTCTGTTTTTTCCAAATGATTGTCCTGATGGGGCTTCACAACTTCACCGGACTAAAAATATGCTCTGTATTTGTCATATATACAGGATTTACAAATAAATTTGGCTATGGGGTTCTGAAATATCAGCTCACTTTGAAAAGGGGTCTCTTGCCGAAAATAGTTTGAGAATCCCTGTTTACAAGTAACCTTGAATGGATATTTTGGTTGGTGGAAGACGTCACATGACGAAATAGTGTTTATGACGTAAATGACATCGAACGATAAAATATATTAACTCCTTATACACGTGTTATGCAATAAATATATTTCTAATGAAAATTATTTATAAATAATAATAATGACAACAGTTTAATGATTGAGATAATAAACAGTATGATGCTTAGTGAAGTCAGTTCTGGATACAATTTCCCTCCCCCATGAAAGTATTTAAAATGAGAAATTTGAAACGAACCTAGGAACGTAGAAATCTGTCTCCTTGTTACGTTATTTTCTTTAAGTCAATTTAGCCAAAATTATTAGGGTATAACCATAAATTACGTGTAATGTTTTTTTAAAATTTTGACTACCATAATCCAGGTAGTGAGATTTCATTAAATGTCATATGATATTTATCCTACAGATTTGCAATAATTAAATTTCTATCATTTATTTTCATGTATTGCGTACAACTAAATACTTGAATGTTAATATCGATTTCTTGTATGGAAATTCTGAGAATATACAACATATTGGCACTAGTAGTAAAATCCACGATTTAGCCAGAAAGCCGCAAATTAGTTGTTTACATGTAACTTCTGTGTCATAAAATTAATTATGAATTTTGTATCTGTGCATTAAATACCAGGCTATCGAATTGGCAAATAGGGAAGACGTCGGAGATAGCTGACAAAATCATTTTTGTATAGCGTTATCTTTATCTATCGCAGTCATGACCCTGTACGATAGAAAGAGAGAAAGCTTTTAAAGACCGAAGCAAACTGACCGAACCGACGAAACACTCTTCTACCTGACATACTACCACTACTACTAAATCAAATATTGGGTACTGTATATAAATTAAAGGTTTAGTTGTCATTATACCCGCTAAGCTTATTTTGGAATAGCTCTGTGTGATATTGTGTCTTGTATAAAGAAATGTATATTCTCTAAACAGAGACCTTTCTTTATTAAAATTTGGTGCGGAATTTTTGACCGGATATTCGATTATCATTTAGTGAATTTATCCATAATTCTATATTAATTAACTCTATATTTTGTAATACTCGTGGTATTTCACGTAATATAGTTTGGTTATTTTACACAATGATGGTAAATAATACCACGGAGCGTGAATTCTCAGATGTCACAAATGTTCCCTGGAAAGTTCTTGCAAAGGGTTTATTATCTTGTTAGATTATTAAACTAACCATAAGACACTTGCTACTCGACAAAGGTAGCAAAATAATAATAATCTAAAAGACTGGTTGCCAAAAATAAAATAAAAAAATTTGGTGAGATTTTATGTTCATTTTAAGGTCATGTAATTTATGGACAACCCTTTTTACATTTTTTCTACACTAAAATTATAAAGAGGTAAAGTTTGTGACGTTGTAGCGGTTAATCTCAGAAAATACTGGTCCGATTTGAAAAATTCTTTCAGTGTATTATACCTCATTTATCGAGGAAGGTTATAGGCTATATATCAACATGCCAAGACCGGAGGAGCGGAGAACCAATGAAGAATATTTCAAAATCGTTTTTTTCCTCTTGAGAGCTTTTGTTGCATGTTAGCGTTGGCCTAAATTAACTATTCCACGCGGGCGAAGTCGCAGGCAGAGGCTAGTCAAATATAAAAATCGACCCGCTTCCCCTTTTCATCTCCAGAACCAAACTACACAAGTTTAAATTAACTTGAAATAAAAGTGATAAAACGCATACAAACTACATAAAACTGGCTAGTGTGTGCATAAAATAAAAATTATAATTATGATTTTATGACAGTATTTATTGTAATAAAAATTTACCAACAATATTCCGATCGTAGCGGACTGCGGAACACAACATCATTATTTATATTTATAATTTTTAAATCATATACTTTAATTTGTTTGTGTAGGTACAAGGTAATAGGTTAAAAAATTGTCGTTTGAAAGCATAAATTAAATAAAGCGGCCCACGTAAATACGTACTTCGCAAGAGCATAGCGATAGCAGTGGAGGATTTGACAAGATCTTATGACGTAGTAGCTGTTATTTTTTATTGAATTCGAAATCTTGGGTTACTCTAAATAAAAGAATGACTGACTGAGACATTAACGCATAGCCAAAACCACTGGGGTCATGATCAGGGCAGTGAACATCTACATCCAGGTTCCCTTTGTAGTAAAGACGAGCAATAAGGGTTTCTAGAAATTCTAGTGGAAAAGGTGATGAAAAGGTCGTCACTTTTTTTTTAACCATTCAGTTAATAATGTATATACGAGTATATCACTATATATTACAAAACAAAGTCGTCTGCCATGTTGTCTGTCTGCCTGTTCGCGATAAACTCAAAAACGACTGAACAGATTTTCATACGGTTTTCACTAATGGATAAAGTGATTCATGAGGAAGATTTAAGTATACAATTCGTCAAGGTTTTTTTATTATAAAGGCGGGACAACGTTCGCCGGGCCCGCTAGTATATAGATATAAGATAAAGAGTTGAAAATAATGACTGCATCCAAAACCAGTGCAGAGCGGTGAGAAATGCCTAGTATTTTATAATATTAGTGGCATTTTGCGTAATATAGCTTGGTTATTGTGTGATATACGTAGAGTGAATGGGAAGTATAATATGAATTTTGAGTTGTTACATAAACTCTAAACTAAACTTCTAACAAGGAAATCACAATATTGTTACAACACTAAAGTCACCACAAGACACTCTAATGACCTAATTAAACAATAACAAACTGGTCACTCAAACAGACTCACTAAAACCAGTCCAATTTTTTTAAAGAAATAGTGTTAGATTTTATAAAAAAGTCCCAAAAGACATTACCGATTTGCCAGATAGTAAGTTCAAGTGTTATGTCAAGCGGGTCTTAATACATAAAGGCTATTACAGGGTGGACCAATATGTGAACGATGGCGACGTCTGGAAGTGACGCCTCTCTTTGTGCATCCACCAAAAACTAATGTAATTTTATATGTCTATTATGTTGTATTAATCAAAAAATATGTTATGTATTATGAAAAGATAAACCAGATTGAGTTTCTTGCCGGTTCTTCTCAATGACTAGGTTATTTTCCGAGCCGGTGGTAGTCTTGACGTTCATATGTGCCTTCTCAGGGCCTAAATTGAATAAGGAGTATTATAAATATAACTATGTTTGTTTGCTATGCATTCATTTTTTACTACTCAACCGATCTTCATAAAATTTTGCATAGTTGCTCTCAGTACGTAAAAGTACGCAGGGCACCATTAGCTCAGAAAACAAGTACTAGATGTTCTGAATATATGTCTCAAATGTATATTAAAACAAACGGAGTTACGAGTTAAAGCTAGCGTTAAATAAAAGGATTGTTTACCAAAGTTGGGAGGAAAAGAACTATATGTAAACTGAAAAGCAACCTCTTTTGTGGGTCTTGATTCTTAAAAAGAGTTGAAACCGATTTTTAACCTTTTTTGTAATCACTTCGCTGTTGTGAAGTACGTATTTCGGGGACGTATTTCAAAATGGCAATTCAGGATTATATATCGACCATAATACAAGCTAATATGTGCACTCTTATATCATAAACTTACTCATAAAAATATTTTCATATTCCACAAACAAAGACAGCACTATCATTTCTCTGCTAAAATTTGTTTTTATAATTTTTGTTAATTTGCTATTTTGAAGCCAATATTTAATTATATCTGGTATCGTTATGCTCATGAGAAATACAGAGTTATCTTATTGAATAAAAAGAATATAATATAGTGTAAATATTTATAAACGAAAGAAGTCTTATTCTTTCAAATGTTCCATAAAATTTTCATGGAATATTCACGCTTCTTTCATTTAAAACTATATGATAGAAAAAGGAATATACATGTCATATATTTATACATCAAAACAAATATATATTCATTTTCGAAGTATAGTTCGAAGTGACCGATAATTGTGGTGTAGATAAAATGCACGCGTACAATATAATAAAGTATGTGTATTGAAATAAAGGAATTACCATTGAGTTTAATATATCTTTTATTTCTGTCATCTTTTATGTTACTGTTAGATGTGTTTTATTTATTTTTATTTTTTTTATGTCATAGGTGGCAAACGAACAGGAGGATCACCTGATGTTAAGTGATCACCACCATCCATGAACACTAACAACACCAGAGGAGTTGCAAGTGCGTTGCCACCCTTTGGGGGAAGGGTTAGGGCAGGGAGAGGGAGAGGAGAGAGGAGGGGAGGTGGGCCTCCGGCGCTCTCACTGACCGAACGGAACGCAACAATGCAAGCATAGTTACTTCACGTCGGTGTTCTGCGCGAGGGTGGTACTACCCCGGGCGAGCCGACCCATTCATGCTGAAACCAGTAATAGTTTCAACGTGGCTCTACCACAACCTGATTTTGATTTATTATTAAAAATGTAGATTACCTGTTGTTTAAAAGCACCGCTGTCTATAGCGCCAGTGTACACGAAGTTAATAATCTCTTGCATGACAGTCTGCGAGATTAGCTTACTCATTGTGACTATGGTTTGAGTCTGTGACGTTGCGTGCTGAATTCTGTCGCACTGGAATAGTAAATTATCGCATCTTGTAAGGGAAATCTTACAATATATACCACATCAGAGGCGTAGCTACTGTCGTAACAGCCGTATCAACGATAAGAGCCCCCCAAGTCATAAGGTGCCCTAAATATGGGGTGTAAGGGGTGTCGAATAACACAGAAGACATGAGACATCCAAGCCAACCTCACCTGCACGTGGTGCACCCTGCTGAGTAACGAACGAGGCAATGGCGAAAGCGGGCTATATATATGGCGAAATAGCCCGTCATAGTGATTCGCTTCTGCGGGTCGCGTTTCGGGATCGGCCTGTGCATATCCAACCTTTTGCAGGCCGGCATGACAGCGGCGACCGGCGATTGATACTGTGTCACTCGGTGGTCGCCATTGTTTTTGGATTGTACTGTGCTTCCCATCAGGCACAGAGCAGTCATTTTGCCGTGGCTACATTAAAAAAATCTAAATAAAAATTGTTAAAGTGTTCCTTATAATCAACAACAAAATTGTATGGAAAAATTAAATTACTTCCAAAAAATTGCATACTTTATTCACATAACGATAATATTCATAGGTCCAGGTGATTCCTACCCACAATTTGTGTAAAGAACGATAAGACAACGGCAAGAAGTTACACACCCCCCTACAAAATTCTGATACAAGATCCCTCAAAACCAGTCACTGTGACAATGTGTAGATAATGTAAATCACTGATAGAATTAATGTGGCAGGTTTATAGTTCTCTCATTAACCGTACAGACTCGGTATTAATATATATTTTCATTATCTCTAAATTATCTCATTGCTTTAGATTCTAGGAAAGCTATGACTAACAGAGCCGTTGCCCAAAAATTACTACGCAACATTTCCCCAACGACATGTGAGTAGCTAAGACTGGCTTTTTTTTTCGAACTGACTATTGTCCTAACAAGGTCTTAACAGCTTCAGCGAACTACTAAGCTAAGACTGGCGGGATGGGATGTGAAGATGATACCATATGCTGTGTTTTACAATATCACATGGACCTCGTTTAGAATAAAAAAATTACAAAAAAAAAACCGCCTTCGATGTGAAAAACTATTAGGGTACTAAAAAGGGAAAAATAACTGAATTATTACATTAACCAAATTAAATAAAAAAAATTGATATTCGCGCTACCTAATAATATATTTGAAGTCGATGCCAGCATAAATTCATATCATCTACATACAAAGTTTTGGTCCACACTCGTGTCCTACGATGTATGTAGAGTCACACTGAAGTTATTATTGGGTTCAGCATGAATGGGTAGGCACGCCCGGGATAGTACCACCCTCGCACAGAAACACCGACGTGAAGTAACAGTGCTTGTATTATTGCGTTTCGTTCGGTCAGTAAGAGCACCGTCCCTGCACTCCCCTCTTCCTCCCTCCCTTTCCCCCAATACAGGCTGGCATAACAATTTCGACTCCCTTGGTGTTGTTAGTGTCCATGGATGGTGGTGATCACTTAACATCACGTATCTCACATGTTCGTTTGCCTGCTATGACATAAAAAAAAACCTTGACAGTCATTTAATTTGTTAATAAAAAATATTGAGTCCATTAATCAAAATATAAGTTTTTTTTAATGTCATAGTAGGCAAACGAACAGGTCGGTTACCTTATGTTAAATGATCACCACCGTCCATAGACACTCTCAACACCAGAGGAGTCACAAGTGCATTACCATCCTGTGTTTGGGGGAAGGGGAAAGGAGATGAGAGGTGGGGCGACGAGCAGACCCATTCATGCCAAAACCTGTTATAGATTCAGCGTGGCTCTATCACCTACCTTAGTTATCCTATCTCTTAAGTTGGACCAATTTATACATAAATTGCCATTCATAAAGACCGGTTCAGTAGTTTCGAAGTCCATCGTGGATAAGTAAAAACTATTGTATTGTATGTATTGGGCATATATCTGTTAAAAAGATGTACCCGATCGAGTTTCTTGCCAGTTGTTCTCGATGGCTGGGTTGTTTTCCGAATCGGTGGTAGTTTTAACGTTCATAAGTGCCTTATTAGGGCCTAAACTGAATAAAGTATTTTTGATTTGATTTGACAAGCATGATGACACTGGATTTTTATATATTTAACATTAAATATGTTATGTGAATTATGGAAATGCTCCGTTACCTTGACAACTCTGATTGAGTTGATGGCGGGGTGGTTAACTTCACGGTAGAGATCTGGCGGCTTCTTGTAACTGTCGCTGAGCGTAAGAATCTGGCAGGATGAGCGACGCTTTATCTGATCCCATACTCTGGAACAATAGATAATCTCCAAGTCAAGTTTGACAAGTTGGTAAATGCAATCTAATGCGTGCCCTTAAAAGGATTTGTAACGAATTTACATAGAGCATTACCTTAAATAAATACTACCAAACATTTCAACTGTGGCCGATTAACAAAAACTTTTTTTCTATTGAAAACTATGTGATTTTTTTTACTATTTTAACCATATGTTCATAATTATACCGTTGTATTGTAAAAAATATTTTACCTTAAGTGACTCAATTTCTGAGTGGTTGTTGATAGGCAATTTTATCTGGACCTCTAGACAAACATTGATTACTCTACTTTTTGACGCAATTATAAGTCCCATAAAGTTGAACTAAGAAGCTGTACATGTCTTAAAGTACATAAAGATTTCAACTTTAAAATCGATTCAGTATCATATAAACTTTCTTTTAAAAGGTGTAGGCAGTGTTACCTTGTTATTTTTACTTTTTGTATCCTCAAAACATACCATAACAGGTTGCTGAGTAAACTTAGGAACAAATACAGTGGATAGCGATCCCACAAATATTATCTATATATATTTCATAACAAAATCTGTTCTATCATTAATCTTATATATCTTTGCACATCAGTGGATTTCCTTGTAAATTACTTTTTGGGCAAGGATGCAGTGGTTCGCAAAGTTGGCGCATTTGACGGGACGTAACTGGAGTAGATTTTTTAAATATAAAAACTGGTGGTAGTAAACAAAGAGGTAAGATGAGATTCCTACTAATTTAATATTAGGGTAACTGGAGATTGGTATGCTATCGCTTCAAAATTCGCCTACGCAATGAAAATGTATTAGCAAAGTTAGATTAAAGTGCTTTTGAAATTTTAATGTATCAAATTGGAACATGATGGTGGAAAGTAAAACTCTTATACATTTACTTACACGGCAATGGTAAAAATGTTCAACCTTCTAAGATAATGGATGAAATGCTTAACAGAAAAACTTTAAATTTACTTTAAATGAGGAACATATGTAAAGGTGCTTGGTGACAGACTTATAACCTGGACATTAGCAACCGCAAAGTGGACTTAGGAAAGGCCCCTAACACCAGACTATGATTTAATTACGACGATTTCCACCACCAAAAACTCCAGCTCTTTCATAAGGATACGAAACGACGTAATCGAGACGAGCACAATTACCACTAAACTATCAATTATAACAGTTTTATAGCATTTTTGCATAGTTGACCAAATAACGATTTGAAAACTATCGCTTGCTGAGCAATGACGTTAATATCCGTTACCGATTACCGATACAAGTTACTAACACTATAAAAGTCCAATAGATTTATAAGATTTTTATCATTACGTCTAGAATATTGGAAATAATCCACGTACCTCATCTGTTTAGCTTGATCCTGTCTAATCAAGTATTCTGTGTCTTCATTGAATTCTCCAGCAGTTGCTTCTCCCATACTACTCACCTGAACAATTTTGATAATGTATTCACTAACCCGTCTTTTAATAATCTATAGCTATTAATATTACAAATGCGAAAGTTATTTTGTCCGTCTGTTTGTTTCACCTTCATACCTTAATTACTCATAGAATGTTCTGTTGCCGAAAGATAGTAAAATGTACATTAAGCTAGTCAATCAAGAACTGTAACTTCTTGCTTTATAAGGTGTGCTTTTGCTTGGCAAGACTTCTTCTATGAATAATATTCCATTTACATTTATGCCATAAACCGGAGCAAGTAGAAAGGCAACTAAACTAAATTTTAAATCCTTTGTGGTTCAAGCTGTACGCCTATGGAACACACTCTCTCGTGATATTAGATAAGCATGATCCGTTACATTATTTAAAAAATACCTACACCGGTATTACCTCTCACTGTCCTAGTAGAACTGTTTTATTTCTCTTTTTTTATCTATAGATTTTGTAATCATGTGTGTGTATTTGCCATATTGCCACCCAATATTTTTGAAAATTAAATGTTTCTGACAGATTGTCTGGAAGAGATCGCTCTAAGCTCTCCGCCGGCTCTCGGCCATCTAATACACTTTTGTAAATTGATGTTTTATTTTCTATATTTTTTACGTGTGTGTAATAAAGAGTTTTTATTATTATTTTAGTTATCTATTTCCAATTCATTTATTTACAATCATTTATATCTGGTAATACGAGTACATCAAAGCCGATGAACTTTTCCACAGTTTCTATTTTTTGTAGATCCGTACAATAAAATACTATTCAAAAAATTTATTACTTTTTTGTATGTGGTAGAGCCACACTGAAGCTTTTACTGGTTTCAACATGAATGGTTCGGCTCGTCAGGGGTACTACCACCCTCTCATAGATAACCGACGTGAATAAGTAGTAACAGTGCTTGCATTGTTGCGTTTCGTTAGGTCAGTGAGACCACCGGAGGCCCACCTCCGCTTTCCTCTCCCACCTCTCTTCCTTTCCCCCAAACACAGACTGGCAACACACTTTCAACTCCCCTGGTGTTGTTAATGTCTATGGAATGTCGTGATCATTTAACATCAGGTGACACACCTGTTCGTTTGTCTGCTATGACATAAAAAAAGCCTAATTGAGATGCAGTAACAGTTCGCAGAGCATACCATGCTGCTTTCGCTGGAGCTCCTCGCGAGCTCTGCGGACAGGCTCGCGCAGTCCGTTGTCAACAGACGGTGGAAAGCTTCGCAAGCAGCCGCCATCATAAACCGATGTACTGGAAACCCTTTCGCACCGCAGATTATCACCATATCTGAGAAATACTGATTAAAAAAAAGATAATTGTTTTGGTTAACTTTGTAGAAAAATTTATTGGTTTACCAAATAATGTCTCAACATTTTGTAATTTCCTATCGTTAATCTATATAAATATATGTATACGAGCACGAGATATCAGAACGGCTGCACTTATTTGGCTATTTGTTGTAGGCAAGTTTGGCAAGGTTGTAGGAAAGAAAATGTTTGGAAAATCTTTTACGGAAAAGTGAAAAAATGGATTACAAAATGTCCATAAAAAATGACGGAATGAGACAAAAGACAATAGAGACATCATCAAAAAAATATTTCCCAAATTAACAGACTATCATTCTTAATCATTAGTATACCCGTGCGATGCCGAGGCGGGCGGCTAGCAACATAATACAGTATTAAAAGTGATTCCTATGAACTGAACAGTTATAATACCACTAGCGGGCCCGGCGGACGTTTGCAATAAAAAAATCCTAAAATTCAACCGCAGCGTCACCTACCGGGTCTAAATGAATCTAAACCATTCTCGGATCCACTAGAACACACACACAAAAATTCATCAAAATCGGTCCAGCCGTTTAGGAGGAGTTCAGTGACATACACACGTACAGAATAAATTTATAATACAGTGAAGACGCTTCGACGCATTAATGTAAGTTCGCCCTAGCCCTCTATAATAATACTTTTCTCTACATTAAAGGTAGCCATGCGAACATGTGGGTCACCTGATGTTAAGTGATCACCACTGTCCATAGACACTTGCAACACCAGGGGAGTCGCAAGTGCTTTGCCAGCCTGTGTTTGGGGGAGGGGGAGTGGAGAAGAAATTCATATATAAAGAAGATACTATGACTACTAGGGCAAATATAAGCATTAGTAACACCGGAAAACGTCAAAAATTTCTTCATTATTCAACTAAAACTTCTTTATAAGATCAATTTTATTGTACTGAAATACAGTTAACGAATTATAGAATTACCTGTTGACGGAGTAAGGTAGCCATGTTTTCCAAATACACGCTATTAACAGCAGCCACTTCTGGCTCCATAGGTCTTGGAGGTCTGAACGGAGCCTGGGAACAAAATATAACAATACAATTTGTAATTACTACATCGCGAATACTTTTAAGGACGTAAGAAATGTCGAACCATACCACACACCAAGACTTTGTAGAAAGGTGTTGCAAGTACTTGTGTATCTTAAAGATACCTGTTTTTTTTTATGTCATAGGAGGCAAACGGACAGGTTGTTCACCTGATGTTAAGTGATAACCACCGTCCATAGACACTTGCAACACCAGGGGAGTAGCAAGTGCGTTGCCAGCCTATGTTTGAGGAGGGAGGAAGGGGAAGGGAGTTGGGCCTCCGGCGGTCTCACTGACCGAACGAAACGCAACAATGCAAGCACTGTTACTTCACGTCGGTTTTCTCTGAGAGGGCGGTACTACCCCGGGTGAGCCGACCCATTCATTCATATGAAACCATTAATAGCTTCATTAATTCAGCTTATATTCTACTTATTCAGCATTTTTGTATAAATATTGGACTTATCTATTAAATGCAGTTTTTACGGTATTTTGAGGGTTTTATCAGCTTAAGATTATATCAGCAATAGTTTGACTCTAATCGGATTAAAATTTGGAAATCCACATCTTTCACTAATTTAAAGTTCTTTTTTATGTATGTAACTTCTTTAGTATCCATCTGACGTAAATTACCTACTGCAGCCTATATAGCTGTGGGCGGTGGACACAGGCATGTTTCTCGCCCTAGCAACTCTAACACAGGCCCACGTGGTTAAGGCGCATTAGTGTTCAGTGCGCCTCCCATCAGTTCGCCAGGGTCCTCAAGTCAAGAGTCAAGGTCTTCCTTCTCCAGACTACAAGTCGGGGCCCTGATGAGGGGTCAACACCTGTCAAGTCGGATAGAAGCACTGCAGAGGCCGTTCCTGCCCGCCCGGCTAAATGGTGACAAGAAGAACACCGAGGGGGTTGAGTCAGTAGAAATGCTGGCATTCTCACCTGTGCTGCCCGGCTAAGTGCAGATGTCCAAGAGGATTCCCCCGTGAAAAAAAAAGCCTATATAGCTAAGCCTAAATAAAACTGCAATTTCTTTATAATTTAAGGAAAACATTCCAACTACTGCACCTTCTAGGTCAGAACTAATCAATATGCTGCAGAAAAATATCGTAAGGACTCCAATTGACCAGAGTTTGATAAGTTTACCTGTATCAATGGACGTTGGACCCTTTTAAGATTGGTCATCCAAAACCTTTGCTGTCTTCTCGCTATTAGCGCAGCTCTGATGGCATTCTCAAATACCTCGTTGATTCCGTAATAAGTAAAGACTGATGTTTCGTAATAGTATATGCCAAATTCGTGTGCCAAAGCTCGTCCTTGGTCTGGCATTACTAGATCACTTTTTCTCGGTGCCCTGGAACAAAATTTATAGGTTAATAACTTAAGTAAATCATAGTCATCTTCTTACGCATATCCCGCCTAAGTAGGATTTTTTTCTCTTCCACTCTCCCCTGTCAGATGTCATATTAGTATTAACAACTTTCATACACATATTATTATTTTTTTAATCTATCCATACCTTTTTCGGTGTTCTTCTACTCCTACATCCGTCCACTTTCATACTTAAAACTTTTCTCGTTACATTTCATCTCTTCTCATAATATGATACCATGGTAATCTATTATTCCTTAACTTTATTAAGTGCAGCATATCTATTTTTTAAGCTTTACATATGGCCAAATTCTCAACGACAATTGTGGTCTATGATAGCAAGCACGCTGAGCTTATAGGTTGACTGGCTCTCAAGTGGAGCTGCCGGAACACACCAACAAATGCTTGGCTACAGTTTTTCAACTCGACTAACGAGTACCGGGTTTGTGGAATTTATAAGAAATTAAAAAAAGAAATTAAATTGAGAAATTACGTAGAGAACTAAAAATTAAAAAAAAATACAGAGTGATTTAAATTTCTGGAGATTTTCGACTTTTATAACAAAAATATCGCAAATACCTTAAGAATACTGAAGACATTTAAGACTAACCTGATAAAAGGGCTACGATCCCTGCAATAATTGAGGTAGGTCTCATCCCTGTACATATAGCGAAGATCATTCTTACAACCCACTAGCAGTATGGGAGTGTTCGGACAGAAGCGCCTGGAAAAATTAATATTTCCAAAAAGGAAATTATTGTTCACTTTGTTAATTGTTGTTCAACATAGAATACATTTAGTATTTAAAAACAAAGTTACGTCGCCATATATATGTAACACAAAACTCTCAAGCATTTAGAAAGTCCGATTCACATCCACATGTACTTAAAATGTAAATTGATAGCAAAGTCGTTACGAAAAATATTTGCACTTTGCACGCTATTTGATGATCAAATACGAGTTAAGCTTTGACTACTAACATATCTAGTTCAGCATGTTCTCACTAAGAATGCTGCCATTTAATATGTAAAAATAATGTAAGAGTGGTAGAAATATTGCTTGCATTGTTGTGAATCAATATCCACAGGGTGTGGTTCGCAACACACACTACAAAACAAGATATTTGAGTTATTAGGTATATTTGCTTACAATGTTTAATATTATTTGTACTATATACCCGTTTGCTAATTCATAACATAAAGAGTAAAGTGTTCGATGTTGTTTAAACCTCTCAAAATTTATAGTAAACCCGAAAATTTGCAAATATAATCACAATTAAGTTAACGAAGCACATCCTAGCTATAGGCCATACTTTGCGAAAGGACAACAGTTATATTCCTAATCAGGTATTGGAAGGTAAGAGAGATTAAGCGAAGATCTGTGCTCGCAGAGTCTTTTAAGACTGGGCTTACTTGGGTGATGTGAAGCGTGAAGTCATCGACAGAACATCAACGTGCCTGTCCTCGGCCCCGACAGTTTGGGGATATAAAATCTCAAGATAGAAGAGAGAGATCCTAGTTATCTAGTAGAAACCTACAGAAAAACCGCTCCACAGATCTTAGTTTCTTAAGGCTGTTATACTAGGAAATATCGTGTGAGTGAAATATTAGAAGAAAATCTTTGCCCATTTGCGGGTTTCGGTAACACTAGGATAATCGAGTTTCCTAGAAGATCTGGCACTTGGTTCTCGGGTATGAATCTGTCTTGTCTGCACGCACGCATATGACACTGTACATGTAGTGCAGTAACTACTGTATGGCGTTCTTGGAAGGTGTATTTCTATTTATTTTTGTATCCTAAATTATCTTTAGGTACAATATATAAAAAATAAACTTTTCTATCCTGACGGCGTTTACACAGATTTGTAGCCCTTAGAGCACGCAGCTCAGAGAGCTCACGTTTACACAAATCTCTATACTTATGACGCCATTAAATGTACTGTATTGTTACGGTGTAAATATACAATGTGCCGGTAGATGTGAATCGACCTTAATTTTGATTTACCTTATTTCCGGATACCACATAGCTCCACAATTACGTAACGATATAGGATTCGTAATGGAGAAACATAATAGTACCACATCAGATCTGCAACAATACGTGACCATCCTATAAATATTACAAATGAGAAAAATTGTACGAATGGATAAATGTTTGTAACTATTTCACACAAAAAAGTTCCTTAGAGATTTCGTTGAAAATGTACACTAATATATATCATTACATAGTATAAAACAAAGTCCCCTACCGCGTCTGTCTGTCTGTCTGTTCGCGATAAACTCAAAAACTACTGAACGGAATTTCCAGCGGTTTTCACCAGTGGATAAAGTGATTCATGAGAAACGTTTTGGTATATAATTTGTCAAGGATTTTTTTATAACCAGGGCGGGACAACGTCTGCCGGGCCCACTAGTACCTTATATATCAAAATAACACGTAGGCTATAATTTAAATAGATATTGCTTAAATTCGCCAGATTATAGTGATAGACTTTAACGCGTCATTTTGTACCACATGGTTATTTAACATTGATTGATTCAAACACTAAAAACCATAAACTAATTAAAATATACATAACTAGCAGCCACCCGTGACTTTGTCTGCATTTCAATGCAACTCTAATGTTTGAATCAATCAATGTTAAATAACCATGTGGCTCAAAATGACACGATAAAGTCTAGAGTGACGTGATTCGCATGTGCCAGAAATATGAAGTTACTTGGCAACAGATTTTAAATCTTAAAGTGGTATATAACTTCTATGTGAACGTTAGGAATACCCATACCATCGTGCTATTAAATTTAAAGAAAATCTGTTAAAGCGGAGAAAAGTGTATTAAAACTTAACAGTCTTGTCCCCGCAATTAAATACAAAACATTACCTTCCATATGCGAATCTCCTGTCCTTTTCATGATCACCAAAAGTGTCCCACAAACGCAACGAAACATTAACACCATCGACCACCTCCCAAGATCTTTCTAATACCTATTTAACAAAGAAAAGATCTTTCAGAAAAATCATATTTGTCGTTTGACCACAATCTCATTTGAGATTGAATAACGATGCCGTATAAGAAAATAAGCACGCTAAGCCTGGACGGGGAACGCATACAAGAAAAAGAAAAAAACCCTAATAAACAAGGGCTACTGGGTAGGGGAATGATCGCTCATCCCGGCAATCCATGAATCCCAGGGATTGATCTTCAAATCGGTGGTGATCTTACAAACAAAGGATAGAGGGATGCAAATCCACTATAGCGTTTCACATGTTACAGTATCAATATCCAGACACAAAAACATCTGTGTCTACAATACCGACGTGACTGATGACGCAATTAGTAGGTACATCGATCTGGCCGTGGGCACTCCGGCGCGGGTCCTTATGGATTACAATTTAAAAATGGTTATAAAAGATAAGATGAAACTAAAGTGGAAATGGACAGGTCATATAGTCAGAATGAAGAACGCTCGGTGGACAAAACGAGTCGTCGTACTATGGAGGGGACCAAAGGGAAAGAAAAAAAGAGGCAGGCCACATAAAAGATGGTCTGATGACATCAAAGAAATAGTAGGAGACAAATGGCAAACAAAGGCAACAGACAGAAAACAATGGACAAAAATGGAGGAGGCCTTTACCCTTCAGAGGGGTTCTCATTCAATTAATGAAAAAAATAATTAATTAAAAACGAAAAACGAATAGTATAATAATAATAAGAATAAACAAAATAAAATGTAATAAGAACATTATAAATATGTAATGTAATATATAAAAAAAATGTATAGAGTAATAAAAAAAAATGTATTAAATTATTATATTATAAGATAAAATACTGTTATAATTTGTAAATAGACATTGTAAAATTGTAATTGTAAAAATGAGAAACAATAAAAGGCTTATTTATTTATTTTATAAAAGATAAGAATGAAGCCGCTATAAAGGCAGTAATCTCAATTAAAAATTCGATGTATAATAGATAAATAAAATAATAACAATAGTTCCTTATATCTACAACAATGTTTAAGAGACGTTCTTCTTAGCATTCTATGGATTCACCGTGGCAGCGAAAGAAACTCCGAGTAGTTCCCCAGACTTGTGACACGGGTGTAGGTATAAGGGGCCCCTTTCCAACGTAGGTTAGACATTGACAATAAACACAAATAAGCAGAAAAAAGGTGCATATCAAGAGTCTGGAGAAATAAGGAAGAAAAAACTGGACAGGGACCAGTTCTCTAGTGCAGCTGCCGGCCATAAGATATATAGCTATTGGCTTCATCATTATGGGTTATGAATCTTGTGTTAAAGACGAGGAACGCTATTCTAACTCTAACTGTCATATTAAAAAAGCTATAAAAAAACTTACATCCTTATATATCCGATATTGGTCAATAGCCCAAACAGTCGGCACGTGAGTTGTCATCAACTGGGACAGAGAGACGTGTTTATTGCACGCACGGGCGCATATGAGACGAGTTTTCCCCACAGCTGTATCGCCAACCACCACGCATTTGACCAATTCTTGATGCGGCTGCTCGTTGTCCATGATCTAGACAGCACACAAAGAAACAGGGTGAAACAACTTTCAATATACTATATCAAATATCCGCAGGTGACGCCGGAGAAATTCGAAGATTATATCTATATAATTTTCATTTCATTGATTATAATATTATAGAATCTATTTTTTATTTTATTGTATACTTCATAGGTTTTAGCTTTTGACCCCAATCGAATCGCATCTCATGTCAAATTACGACGTAGTCTAAGCTGGTAAACACGCTAAACCAATTTTTTTTAACGTGGAGAAAAATCCTCATGGAGTGCCAGGCTCCCGGGGGAGAGCATGCGCTTGAACCGACTTACCACCTACGTGCTAGCACACAGGTGGTGGGGCCTTTCGGCTAGTAATCCGGCTAAAACTCCACGACAACCTACGCCACACTATAGGGGTGTCTCGTGGTCGCGTGAGCAAGCTGCGCTACACCCCCGGCGGCAGGTGCTTCCAACGCCGCACCCGACTGAGGCAGCCCGAAACACGGTAAGCTTAGGATAAGGTAAGGATCGTGAAGCATGAAGAATGTTTTAAAGACTTCGACTCGTACAGAGTACTCGTACATTTTTCCCATAGTGTCGTGGGAAACATGTTTGCAAAATTGTATTTGATTTTAATTTAGACTAGCTGTTAATTGTGGTTTCGTCCGCAGTGCTATCTCCAAAATGGTTAGTCCGATTTTCACGGGACTTTCACTGGCAGATAGTTGGGCCTTATAGGAAGTATGTAATTTACGTTATTCTATTTTAGACTAGTTGTTACCCGAGACTTCGTCCGCATGAAACTTAGCAAAAATATGTTGTTCACTGTAAACATGTGCGTAAGACGTGCGTTGTTCTGGACTCCAAGAATAAATAACATTGAAATTAATATATATATAATTGGTCGTATGATGAGCTTCTATATATATATATATATATATATAATATATATTAATCTATGTATGTAGTTAGAAATATTTTGTCTTTTTGGTCATTTTGGCGGCCATTTTGTATGATTTACCGTGCTTTCGTCTACATAACTCAGTAACCATAGTAACATATAAGAATATATATATCGAGTTCAATGAGCACTATTTAAATTGTCGAATATTAAAATTTCTTTAGACAGATATAAAGTTTTATATCTTGATTTATATTTGTGCAAGATTTCAAGACTTCAGCTTCCTCTGTTTCTCAGCCAATTTTATTCATGTTTTCATTTTGTTCTGTAGCTATTGACTAGCTTTAGTGCTATCAATAAAAAAATGGAAAAGTTTTTTGTATATTCCTTTTCTATTTTCTCTATGGCCGAATTTCAACTACTGGAGGAGCACTCGTATTAATAAATGTTTACTATATTAAACATTACAATTACAACATTACAATATATATATTGTATTCGTTTAAAAATTTAGAACTGATTCATTTTTACGAATTCAATTGGTTCCGTTATAATGCGGTTCGGAAGGGAGCTGAAGACCTAGAGGCGAAAACAACACGGTCAAATACCTTGTCCTCCTCCGTTCGTTAACCGATTTTTTTGTGGTCGTAATAGTTGTTGGCGAACTTTAGTACCATCAAAAAAATTGGTTACAGTTCGTTTTATGTCCACACTACTTCCGAGTCCATGATTTTAAATAAATTTTCTACACTTGTCACAATTCTCGGTTCTTATGTTTACTACTCTATAATATTTGTAAACTATTTGAAAAAAATCCTCAATAATACTGTAACTTAAAGAAATAATGATATTTGATCGAATTTCGACGAATAAACAACCAATAGTCGTACTGGGCCAGTGTTTTGACCTGTGGAATTTCGCCCCGGTGTCCGCAAGTTCGAATCCCGATACGTACCAAGTAATTCGAATTTCGCGTAAATTTACTAATTTCAATTGGTAACACTATCGACTGACGGTTTTTTACAACCGGTTGTCCGAAATGACTACGCTATTGACCTAGCAAGGTCTTAACAGCTTCACCGGACTGCAAAGGCGAGCGCTTAAGGCATTCAGCCGAGTTTATTTTGACAACTAGCTCAAGGGTGCGCGGCACACCTCGGTTAGGGCTGTTGCCTGGTTCATGCAATTCGCGACCTATTTGAGCTAACTGAGGTTAGCTACATATTCATACTTATATGAGTTATTGAACCAATGTGTATCAAGCATACATACCTCAACAACTCTTGTAACTTTCTAATCTAATCTAATATCTTATCTAAACTTTCTAATCTAATCTAATAATTTTTTAAACTGTTTCAGTTCAATAAGGAAAAAACAAAAATAAAAACCCTTCCACTTCCGATATGCCTTCTGATATGCACATATGTGTGCTTTACTAATTCTTATACGTATGAATAGCTTAGTAAGTTTAGCTTAGCAAGTTTCGCGTTGTTACATCTAAAGCAACAGCCCAAGCCGAGGTTCCGACACTCTGAAACTCTTGAACTTGTTGACAAGCGGGTCAGTGCCATAAGCGTTCATCAGGCCAATAGCGTTAGTTAGTTCGAAAAAAAAATGTATACCCCTGTATTTGTACCCCTTTTTAATCGAATTACGCGAGCGGATGTACGTGAAATTTGGCATAGTTAAAGTTTATTTGGAGGAGAAATGCATAAAGCTATTTTTGTTATATAAAATTAATTAGAAATACGTTAAACTAATTAAAATATACATTACACACACTACTGATTGAATGACATACAATAAATGCATAAATGTAAATGTAAAATTCGTTTCGCCATCCTTCCTTTTTCTTTATTCTTTTCGTCTCCCTTACTCTAATATTTAAAAAAACTTTATCCATTTTGCGCTATTTAATTCGTTATCTATTTACTCTTTCACTCTCATCGTATTATTCTATTGTTTGCCCATTCACTCTTACGTTCCACACCTCACATGCTCTTTGAAATTAACTGGTTAGACTGTAGGTTAATTTTGTAATAATATGATATATAAATTCGTAATACACATTTATAAATATTTAAGTAATTAATTGATAAAAATTATATATATAATAAATTCATTAAGCCACTGAAATAATTATTATTCTCTTTGGTTTTATTTAATGTCTAAATGAATTATGTTCGAATTTCGACCACTAGGCGATCACTAGTATTTATTATTTTATCAACATTCTTTGTCGATATGGAAACTTATAGTATGCTGTTGCGACTCTTACAAAAAGGTAAGGTAAGGTGTAAGAGGTGTCGAAAAACATCATAAGACTTGAGACACCCAAGCCAATCTCACCTGCACGTGGTGCACCCTGCTGAATAACGAACGAGGCAATGGCGAATGCGGGGTGGTAGGGTTTTACAGCCTGACTGGGTCGCAACCACCATGTATGTGGCGAAAAAGCCCGTCATATTGATTCGCTTCTGCGGGTCGCGTTTCGGGATCAGCCTGTACATATCCAGTTTTTTGCAGGCCGGCATGACAGCGGCGACCATCGATAGATAGTGTGTCACTCGGTGGTCGTCTTTGTTATGGGTTGTACTGTGCTTACCATCAGGCATAGTGCAGTCATTTTGCCGTGCTATTATAAAAAAAAGCTATTACAGAATTATGTAAATCTAACTATCATTAATAATATTTACAACCCTACTACATCCTTTATATCGATGACAAAGCGTATGTGTGTTTGACATGGAGTCCTTAAAACGAGGCGTGAAGAGGCAAATGTGCAGGTCGGCATGATAGTAACGACTGCCGTTGTTATTTAACACCGACGGTCGCCGTTACTTATGGAATGTACTGTATTTTCCATCAGGTACCTTACAGACACAATGCCGAACCAGGTAAAAAAAAAAAAATTGCATGATGATCGATTAAGTAGTTAAAGCGTGAATGCGTAACAAACAAACTCACATTCTTATTTATAATATTAGTATGGATTAAGGTTCATTTTTAGATATAGGTCACATCTTCTTTAAAGCGAGAGACATTTCGGGCAAAAGGTAGTGGTTTATATTCTAAGTTCTTCCCAGGAAACCATTCAAAGCTTTTGTGAAGTTTCTGAGAAAGTAGCATATACATGCTAGGGACAATACCTACAACTTATTGTTAAACTATATTACAAAACAATACAATGCGGCAACATAACAATAACATCATTGATTACTACATACAAATACTATAAATTTAGGCATTATGCCAAAATTCAAATAAATGTTAATATTATTGTTTTTACAAACAAGCGACAGGGCATTTCAGCATATTTTAAAACCTTCTTTGTTATCTGCAATACGCTATAGAATACAGTAATTAAAAAAACTATACAATATGTAGTATTTTGCAATTACGAAGCTAAAACAATCTGTTCTATAACTTATACATTGTTTGAATTAAAATAAATAGTTACATATTACGCTATCTATTTAAAATATCTGCGTAAATCCATACTTATTTTACTTTCAAGTTCTTTGATTCATTACACAATTTATTATAATTTATTGATATAAAAAAATGGTAACATTATATATTTAAGATCTCCGCATATGGGTATAGATTTTCATAATCAAAGAATCTGACATAAAGTTTCTGAGGAAAACGTGTACTTAAAAATATAGAAAATAATCTTCAAGCGATAAAAACAACCTCATAATTCTTTCTTCTATCTATAAATTATCGATACAATATTTATCAAGCATTTTTTATACCGTACAATTTCATATAAGTCTGAAGTTTATTAAATTCAATAATATAAATAACGGCATGTATTTATTAAATAATACTGAAATAATATTAATTATGAAAGTTTATTTTTCGGTGTTTGAATTGACAATTTTAATTCATTACAAAATTGGAATCCAATAAAATGCGTTCACACGAATTAATCCATTTAGTCATCTCTTCCAATAACAATAGAATATATATCTCTTTATTGCATGTATATTAATTACTCCAAAAATGTATTAGCTGCATATTAAAAGAAATGTAAAAAAACATAAGCCAATAACTATTCGCTAAAACACAATGATACTGCCACGTACAGAACTTTAAAATTACTTACGATTGCTCAATAAAGAACTAATTGATCCATTCGTCTTTTGTTCCTTTTGTTATTGTAATTCTTCGCTCAACACATTAGAATCACATAACTCGACACTATCATAGTTGTCTAATGTCAACGTGTTAAAGAAATCTGCATTATGACTAATAAAATTCTATTGAAATAACATCTCTTCACGATATCCCCGAGTGAAATTGTAGCAATGCGGCGATCTGCGCATGCTGATAGACTTGCGCAGAGCCGCGAACTCTGATTGTGCTATATACTCGTACGGCACTATTCATTTTAATACTTTTGTTATTGACAATTTTCTTAATGTCGATGACCTTTAAACTTTTATACACTATTGTGGTTCACAAATCCCAAAAGTTTTGCGGTCAAACCGTGATGTATAGGTTCAATCAATTAAGTACTTCCTCTTATGAAACAAAGAAACAATAGGGTGCGTTCATGATAATGTAATGCAATCTTTCTTTACTTTTAGTATGAAAAGCTTTTAAAATACACATATAATATTATTTTAATAATCTTTGAATATACAAACGTGTTATACTTTGAAAAAAAAAAACATATTTCACTTAATTTTATAGGAAGTACAACGCCTGATAAATTTTCATAGCAAAAATTCATTGTTACTAAAACTATATTATTTTTAAGTAGGCACTAAAAAATATGTATATACTGTGACATGTTCTGTTTTTCTTTTTGTGGTTAAAATCATGAGAATACAAATAATTGTTAGGTTTTCATTGGAAAAAAAAACAATTATGCTACTCGTTCATTTATTTACTGGCATTTAGAGAACTATTCCAATGATCATTATAGTTACTAAAACTTTGTTTTGAAATTTTTGTTTCCGGTTTTGTATATGTAATCTATTTTCTTTTCCGATTCGATCTTTTTCTTTAAATAACAATAAACGTTTTATATTTTATAGTAAATTTGTTTAATTGGAAAAACTATTTCCGTTAAAAATCCAAATTTCAAATACTTTGTTTCTCTAGAAACGTATAATTACACAAATAAATGACATAATTTTTTTTTATTCACTTTCATATCAACTAGAAGTTCAGACGTCCATCGACCTAATCATGAAAGAAAGAATTCCAAAACTTTGTTTTTTTTTCCGTTGCCCCTTTTACTTGGTATGCCCCAGTTGCGTTGTGCATTGTGATTTCGATACACCAGGTTTATTACCCACTAGGCCAACATGACGCCAATGATCTAAAACGAATTATAAATCTCTTGCCGGTCTTCGTTGTTTTTTGGGCTGTACCTGTTGTGCTTATCATGAAGGAGGGTTCTGTTCTTTTATCGTTCTTCATTAAAAAAACCCCTACGATGAGCTTTAGAAACTTTTTTTATCAAATGATACTCTTTTCTGTCTAATTCTCTTGCTAATATAAATTCTGCCACTACTGACACAGACATTGGCAAGTCAGAGAAAATAAAAATTGAATACGCGATCAATGTCAGCTTAGGCGATGCATTTCCAATACACATATCGAAAAACTCCAAATAATATCAAATCCCAAATCTAATATGGCTCACTTCGCATTACTCTGGAAAGCGAAGGCTGTTGAAAAATACCGATCTAACTATGAAGAGGAGAAATTAAAATCAATTGCCTTAGCTGAGGTTGGGATACCAAGGAAAAGATTATCCGAAAAATTGCGTTCCTATCGCTTGGCAACTAACGAGACAGTATCAAGAACTTTCAGTCGATGGTTCCCAAACGGTTCGACAGTTTACAGATGCCTTTTATACCTGAGATCAGATCAGACACTTACAGCGTTCCTCCTGAAGAGCATCCTAGGTTTTACTGGAGGCATTGTCTTGACATATCTCTGCTTTATATTCTTCGTCTTTCAGTTATCCATATCGCTTATGATTGCTACAATTATTAGTTCTATCATTGGAGTACTCTTGACTCTAGGATTGGCTTTTAGTTATCGGATCAGGTTGGTAACCTTTAATGCTCTCGTAATGTTTTGTCCCTGTTATTCTGACTCGATAATATTATGTAATAGCAAGACAATTAGTAATAAGCGCTCAGAGAATTCGGCTCTTAAATAGGGTGTCAATAAAAGTGACTTCAAACTGTACAATTACACTGAATTTTTCATAAAGCAAAACCGGATTATAGATTCATAACTTGGTGATAAGATCTCTTCTTAATTTTAGCATGGCACGATAAAAGGATGCCATCTACAACTGGCAATCAGAAACATATAATACCAGAAATTAATACCGATATGTCTACAATTCATAGATCATCGTTGGCTAGCTGATCTGCTAGTTCTTGTGCTAGGCTAAGAAGAAACTGCTTCTTACACTACAGTAGATATATGCATTGGCTGATCATGAAATGCGACTTTTTTTTATACCACGACGGTAGCAAACAAGCATGCGGGCCGCCTGATGTAAAGCGGTCACCGCAGCCTATGGACGCCTGTAACATCAGAAGCGTTACATGCGCGTTGCCGACCATTAAGTAACCTATTTGTTTTCCCCTTGAAGCACCCCACACTGTAGTCTCCAGGAAGAACTTCAGCAGGAAGCTCATTCCACAACCGGATCGTTCGTGGAAGGAAACCCCTTTGGAACCGGACCGTCCGAGACCATTTCGGTTCCAATGTATGGGGATGAATTCCCTGCCGATGACGAGCAGTGCGATGGTGGAAAGCAGCTACAGGCATAATGTTAAACAGTTTCTCGGAACACAACCCATTATACAAACGGGTATACTACTAACGACTACCCAAGAAGAGGGTTAATGTTATGAGATTACTATAATGTGGATATTAATAACGATTCAATTTGGTGCATATACCCTACTAATTCAGTTGAACCGAAAATTCGCATTTCCGAACATCCCAGCTTTTTCTAGTGTAGTATTAACTTAACTAGATACTAATTAAAACCTAATTGTACTTCGAAGCCTATGCTATCGTTCTGCTTCATTGTCACCTTTCCTCCGCGATAGTTAAAAACCCAGCGTGCGCAAATGCGTTGTATTAAAGTTGCATTTCAGATGATAGTCACACAGTCGAATTGTAGTGTGTTCGATCGATGTAGATTCAAAACCTGCAGTCAGTCGGAGCTTTTGGAAAGAGAAAACACCGTCATGAAATCATACCTTGTGAGCATGGCTATTTCTAATATACACGAAATTGTCAATCTATTGTCAACTGCACTTGATGATGCACGTTAATGGTGGTAGAGCCACGCTGAAACTATTACTGGCTTCAGCATGAATGGGTCGGCTCACTCGGGGTAGTACCATCCTCTCACAGAAAACCGACGTGAAGTAACAGTGCTTGCATTGTTGCGTTTCGTTCGGTTAGTGAGAGCACCGGAGACCCACCTCCCCTCCCCTCTCCTCTCCCTCCCCTCTCCCTCCCCTCTCCCTCCCCTCTCCCTCCCCTCATTCCCACTATACACAAGCTGGCAACGCACTTGCGACTTCCTCTGGTGTTGTTAGTGTCTATAGACGGGG
>MU158736.1:1151130-1167395 GCA_015888305.1 Antheraea pernyi | reverse complement strand
CCTCCCCTCTCCCTCCCCTCTCCCTTCCCTCTCCTCTCCCTCCCCTCTCCCTCCCCTAACCCTTCCCCCAAAGGGTGGCAACGTACTTGAAACTCCTCTGGTATTGTTAGTGTCCATGGACGGTGGTGATCACTTAACATCAGGTGACCCACCTGTTCGTTTGCTACCTATGACATAAAAAAAAAGTCGGTTCTCTCTAAAGTCTAGAATGTTCCCATTCTTTGCTATATCGTAATTTAATATCAACTTAGACTGTGGTCAACCGCTAAAATCTCTCCACAAATCATTCTACAAGCATACAAAGAAACCGCTAGACATTCACTTCAAAGGTGAATGTAAGAGATACTTTTCTGAAAGAAGAACCTATCGATATGCTGTTCCATATATCTTGACTATGTTACAGATGTCTGGTATTTCTGCTAATACCGCAACTTTTCTCACGCGTTGGACGCTACACGTTAACTTGTTACGCCTTGGTTCTCATATTAACTGGGCCTGCTACCAACACGTTAAAGAACTCCGAGGTTCTGTCTGAATCTATGGCTTGTAGTCAGGTAAATACTAATATAATAATGCACTTTTAAAAACGCAAATAAATATATTAAAAATTCTTATGTGATATTAATCGTTCCCCATTAAAACTAATATTATAACTAAAAGTTGTAGATAGATGATATTTCGACAAAACGAATGACATGGTAACGCACACCTACGTAAAGTAATATTGTAACGCCACAATGTTTTAGATAAAATGTGTAAGTAAGATGGCATATTGTCAATATCGTTGGTGAAATATAAATAGTTATATGTTGTTTAGATACGGATGGATTGACGGGTCAGCTTCTAAAGTAAGCTAGCAAGTTATAACAAGGCGCTGTCGAAGCTTCTATGACATATCTACAGGTTTTTAGTTATAATATCGGAGTTCTGTTATTTTAAATAGATTTGTTAGTGCTTCAAAGTTACCACAAATGCATGGATACCATGGAATGTGGTTGTATGATCCAATAATAACCTACATGAACGCCGTAGCTCCCAAGTTTAGAAAAGAACTAAATATGAAGTGGAGAATTTAATTCTTCTTGATGCAGAATGAATTGGATAGCAGAACATTTTTTTTTTTAATTTTGTGGCGTTAAGTACCACTGCAACTTAATAATATCTCTCCAAGCATATATCTAAGTGCATATTTTTTGGTAGGTGGTAGAGCCACGCTGAAGCTATTACTGGTTTCAGCATGAATGGTTCGGCTCGCCCGGGGTACTACCACCCTCTCGCAGAAAACTGACGTGAAGCGACAGTGCTTGCTTTGTTGCGATTCGTTCGTTCAGTGAGAGCGCCGGAGGACCACCTCCT
Organism: Antheraea pernyi; assembly: GCA_015888305.1. NCBI lineage: Eukaryota > Metazoa > Arthropoda > Insecta > Lepidoptera > Saturniidae > Antheraea > Antheraea pernyi. Next base: position 1,166,039 of record MU158736.1, on the reverse strand, counting down.
CTACCCTCACCCCCCTACCCCCCCTTCCTCCCTCTCCCCCAAAAACAGGATAAGTGTCTATGGACGGTGGTGATCGCTTAACATCAAGACCCACCTGTTCGTTTGCATCCTATGATTAAAAAAAAACTATCAAACTACTTTCCCAAACTTTTGGGTGCAACGCAAACCGTGTTTATGTGCTTGTTATTACTTTGTTTTGTATTCGTACGATAGTTTGCAAAAAGGTGAAATATACTCAATATGTTGTACTGTCTTTAGCTATCCGTCCTTTAATGTGCTTAAATTGGGGAATTAAATCATAGTATTACAGAACTGTTTAAATTCTGAGAAAGAAAATCTTTAGTCTGGTTTATTTTTAATTGGATAAGTTCGTCTTCTAGTTTATTTATATACTAGCCGACCCGTGCCCACTTCGTTGGGCGGTAATACGTAAGCGTGGAATGGTTATTTTGCGTTAAAACGCTGCGGAAGCTCTGAAAAGGAAAAAATACCCCGATTTTGCAACATTCTTCATTGCTGCTCCGCTCCTATGGGTCTTAGCGTGATGATATATAGCCGGTAACCTTCCCTGATAAATGAGCTATATAACACTGAAAGAATTTTCCATATCGGACAGTAGTTTCTGAGATTACCTCTTACAACGTCACAAACTCACAAACTCTACCTCTTTATAATATTGATATAGTATAGATTACTAATACCCATAAATCTTATTCCAGGAACAGATCAAAACAAATGTGCGTCAAATAAACGAATCTCAGAAAATTCGTTACAGTTCTATAAAAGACAATTTGAAAAACATGATCGAGAAGCTTGAAGAAATATCTAGGCAGTTGACAAATGTGATATCGAAGATAAATAAACTCGTATTAAGCATTGGTATGCATTAGTTCCCGTGTGAATATATTGATTATATACCAAAGGTTATGAAGGTCGAGCAGCTGCAATATTTCCTGATTTATCGTTTTACAAAACACGATAAAGATTTTAAAATAAGGACGGATGTGTGCTATAATCAGAATGTATAAGATGTTTTTTTCAATTATGTTGGATTTGCACAAAGATATTTAGCAATAATAAAAAGGGAGAGAGATCGCAATTTGATACGAGTCACTTCTCTTTCCATTAACGCATTGCTTGAGTATTATATAAAAAGTCACCAAATTCTGTCAGTTATGATTTAGCTGCGAGTCAAAGAGTCTTGTTAATTTCAAAGTCCGTTGAATGCCTTGAGAATAATGCTCTAATGGTCACATGCTTGACAAAATTATCGAACGATTTGATAGCAGACTCCTTCTCCGATAACTTCAGACTCAGAATGAATAAGATTAGAAATAAGCATATTAGAGGAAGTTTGAAAATAACACCAGCTATAGATAAGTTAAGGAGTAAAAGATTAGATTCCACTCTAAAGGGGAATGGGCATGTCATGAGGAAATATGAAAATTAGAAAAGTGTTACGTATGAAAGTGGACGAATATAGGAGTAGAGGTAGCCCGAAGAAGGTATGGATGGATTGTGAATAGTAACATGACTGCTGAACTGACAGTGGAAAACATGTGCCTCTACTTAGGTTGGATAAGAATGAAAATAGTTTGTAAATATACCCTTACTGGCCATGCACCTCTTTGTAAGGAAAATCTTTTCTTTCATCAGCACATAAGTCCACGCATTACTGTCTACTTCTTATTAGTATTACTGCCTATTAAATTACAATTTACACTAAATAGAAATCCTTAAAGATCATTTCTGAGATATTCATATTTTCTTACAAGGTCTTCTTGAATATCACAGAATAATATCTATTAAGTTTATATTAAAACGTTAGTAAACGAGAACTAAAGCAATGTACAATGGTTTTAAAATGCACTGGAGTTAACTGCACCACTATCTCTCATCATGGCATAGAAACTTAAAACATTTAAAATTGATTCTCCATAGATGTATCATATAACAAATTTACTGGTTACAGTGAGCTCTGTACAAGCGAGTTTCAACTGGTTTAAATCGATAGCAACCAATTGCAATCAGAAAATTGGCACTCCGTATGATTACTGCAAACGATTGTTGAACGAAGGCGAAAAAGACTGTAAAGACATCTTGCGACCAGATTACTCTTGGATGTGTAACGTAAATTACGTTGCCGAGGCCACTTGTGGTGACCTCATGAAGTATAAAAGTTTCTGTGGCATTAGTCAATTCATCGATGACTCTATCCTAGGAACTGTAAAAAAGAGTAAGATTTTAAATTTACGTCATTAATTAGAGAGGTCAATGGAAAACAGCCTCATTAAAAGTACTCTAGGTTGTCAAAATCATTAATCCAATTTAGGCCCCTCTAAGGCGATTAACGTCATTACGTCGATTATTAACGTCAAAGCCACGGGTTCGGACAAACAACGCATTAACGGAGAAGAACTGGCAAGAGACTCACTCTGGTTAACTTTTCATGATACACATTTTTACATACGTTTTTGGTGGATGCACAGAAGTTGGCGTCCCTTCCAGTCGAATCGTTACGGTTATTTTTGAAGTAATTAAAAATTGGAAGATATTATTTGTAACAAAAAGTACTCCAATATTATTAACTAATATTTTTTCCAGAGCTAAAATCCTTCTCGGACCGCATCGCGTCTTTACTATATATGGAACTTCACATTCACTACTCATATTCCTTCAGTAGTAACGCCACCAGTTCCGCAAGTCAGGTAGCAGCTGGCATTGTAACTGAAATTAGGAAAAGAGCTGATCCTTTATTGACTTGGTTATCTTGGAGTTCTTGCGTCACTAGCTTGTTTCTTCTGCTTATTATATTCAGGTTTGTATTTAACTACTTTTGGAAAAATGCATAGTTTTGTTAAGTAATAAATAAAAGCCTGTAAAAGATGATCATTTTGTTCGTAAGTCTGGAAGTACAACTTACAATTCTCATATGATAATTATTGTGTAATTTACACTGAAGTCCTTATTGGCTATTTTTTTATTATTATTGAAACCAATCTTGTAATATTATATATTATATTTATATTATTTAATTTCTAAGTATTTACTCAAGCAAAGTGCGTAGGTAAGTAAACTTTTTTTGTTATTGATGACATACTGGCTGGTTGTAAAAAAAAATTTGATTATGTTTTGTTTTTTCATAAAATTAAAATGACTGCGAATTTGTTTGAATTTAAGTGCGTTTTAATTGCTACGTTTAGTCTTGATTTTATAATTTTACCAACCATTTAAATAAAGTTAGCGACAAAATTGAATTGTTAGATATTCTTTACGTCATGAAGCGACGTCATTTGATGGCAGATGAAATGCAAAGAGCTGTAGGGATGTTGCAAGCGGGAAGTAATCAATCTCAGGTATCTCGACATTTTGGCATTCATAGAAGTGTTATTTGTCGTCTTTGGCAGCGCTACAATAATACAGGAGAACCCGCTGAACAGCATCCAGGCCGTAAAAGGAGTACAACCACTCGGCAAGACCGGTACATACAACTGACTGCAAGACGCCAGCCGATGTTAACCGCTCGAGAGATAAGTTTGAGGCTACAAATTTCAAGTGGTGTTGATGTAAGTCCTCAAACTGTGCGAAATCGACTGCATGAGTACGGCCTACGAGCTCGACGCCCAATCAGGTGCCCACCGATACGTCACGGGAATCGCGCTCGTCGATATGAATGGTGTAGAGAACGCATAACATGGACCCAGGAACAATGGGATAAAATTATGTTTTCCGATGAGTCGCGATTCGGGTTTAAGCCTGATACAAGAAGGGTGCGAGTGTATCGTCGGCCCGGAAATACTGAAAGGCTCAGGTGCGTTCAGGAAGTTCATCCATACAGCGGCTCAACAGTTATGTTATGGGCGGGTATTATGAAGAACAGGCGAACTGAGCTCGTTTTTGTAAATGGAAACATGAATGCTGAAAATTACATTGAGGATATTCTCAGACCTTATGTCTACCCATTTGCACAAACCTTTGGCTCCTATTTTAGGTTAATGCATGACAATGCGCGTTCACATACAGCTCGGCGAACCAGTGAATACTTTGCAACGGAGAACATCCCCAATCTCAACCCCATCGAGCACACATGGGACATGCTCCAGAGACGTGTTTTGAAGGACTTGGACGGAGCGACAACAACCCAACAGCTAAAGGATTTGCTACAATTCCATTGGGAGCGAATACCGCAAGATGACGTAAACAGTCTCATTAATTCAATGAATAATCGTTGCCGACAAGTTCTGAAAAGCAGAGGAGACCATACTTTGTATTAAATTGTTCTATTCTTTCACAATAAATACATTTTCTTTAGAAATTTCATTTTGTAAGAAAAAAGTTTAGTTTCTTATGTATCTTAGTTTCTACAGTATATTCTAATATTGTTCATTTCTGTTATTAAAAAAACTTATAAAGACAACATCTGTTATTTTTACATCATAGAACCCTAAAGATATTATTTTAAAAATAAAATACAACGTTATAATGTGAAGAACCATCCTAAAATTTAAATTAGTACATGTTGCTCAGACTTTTTTGATGAGTGTATATTATTACTGCCATTATCAAGTAGGTAATGATATTACAAGATGGTGACTGTCCTATTTGAACTTCTCAAGGAGTTTTCGTGGCAAGTCAGAATCCACGCTCCGCGGTATTATTTCCCATCCACTTCACCTGTGCAAAAATAACCAAACTTTATTACGTAAAACACCACCAATACTACAAAATATAGAACCAAATAACACAAGATTATGAAAAAAGTATAAATCCTCTACATAACAGTTTAAGATCCCGTCAAAACAAGAAAACTTTGGCGAACTTTATGATCTACCCCACGTATTTAAATAAGACCACGAGCCTACTGTTTGACCCACTTTAACTATATCCAATCTATGACCCAAATTAGACATGAATAGAGTATAAGAAATTGCTTTTATAACCGCAACTCGTTCCTTCAGTATAGCAGTATTATAAAAAGAGAAATTTTAATTTAAATTTTTTCTGTCCATCTCGTAGTTTATTTAATGTTATCAAGTAACAAACAGTTTTGGACGATTTTAAATAGGCATTCAAGAGGAATTGTAGTCCTCAAGGAGTTTAGTTAACAATATCTAGTTAATACAGAAGCCTGATTTGAAATGACTCATGTGTTAGTGCGCCTTCCTTGGTTTCCATTCCCATCAGGCTAGAATTCGATTGAAGGAGACTGTTTACTTTGCTAAAAGATTAGGGTGCTCAAACTTAAACTTCACTTAACAAAATCCACTTCAATATTATTAACCTACGATCGACTCTAAAAGGTCGCAAGTATGTGTGGTGTAAGATTACCGTCTAGGTACGTTTAGGTAACTCCCGTAAAAACGATAAAAGAAAGTTATGAGAGGTTATTCTGGCCTAATTGTGGACCAAATAAATTTTAGTTATTTGTTAATTGCATTTTATTTTGGTTAACCTACCTACTAAAATAAAATCTGTGAATAGTTCTATATCCGCAATTTTTTCTTGAGATCGACAGGTCAATCGCGATGGATCGTTTGAGTACCTCTTTTCTACAATATAAAATAGCTCAAATCCTACTCGTATGTTGGACAACCATATGTTAAAATTTTGTGGAAAAATTTGAACCTTACGAATGTTTTTTTTTGGACTTTATACTTTAAAGAAATAATGTCATATTAATAAAACAGGGCAAAATACTACCAACAAATGTACGATACGAGATCCCGATTCGATAATCGATATATAACTCAAGAGTTACGAGACCTTGACCTGAAGAGATTACGGGAAGGGAGAGAAACGATACTACCATTATCTAGACGAGAGCGGGCCAAATATGTTACAGTAAGTATTCAAAAATGTAGCGTAGCTTAATGCGATTATAGCATAATCTATAATAATATAAATAATAATCTATAATAAATAATAAGCATATAGCGAAATAGCATTAAAGCGTAGTTTAATGCGATTTTGCGTGCACTAAGGCAAACACTTCAATGGTGATACGTTATTTTCTTTATGTGAAAATAATAACATACATAATATTATGTATAAATTGATTTCGTCTTCACATCACCTCTGTTTACTATGCAAATAGGATATGAAAGCAAATGTAAATTCCGACTACATACTTCATCAATTTTTCTATTATTCTACTTACCATTTGTTGAAGCATTTTAAAGGTTTGATTGATTTGTTATTTATTCTGACCGCTTTCGGTAAAGCCACTTTGACCCCTAAACTTAGAAATGGCGCTGGTGCGCTCGAAGATGGCTTATGTAGCCTATCTTTGCGGCGAAACTTCGTGCACACTGAGGGCACGTGAGTACGCCATTCCCATAATGATGCTGTTATGGCAGCAGGAGGGCGAGCCTTTAACTGGTCGCGTTTGATGCCAAGGTCAGCTTTACGCTGAGCCTCGAACTCGCGTACTTGGCTGTTCACCATTCTGCGCCATTCTGGCCGTTGTGCTGTCAAACGATGTAGCGTAGCTTAATGCGATTATAGCATAATCTATAATAATATAAATAATAATCTATAATAAATAATAAGCATATAGCGAAATAGCATTAAAGCGTAGTTTAATGCGATTTTGCGTGCACTAAGGCAAACACTTCAATGGTGATACGTTATTTTCTTTATGTGAAAATAATAACATACATAATATTATGTATAAATTGATTTCGTCTTCACATCACCTCTGTTTACTATGCAAATAGGATATGAAAGCAAATGTAAATTCCGACTACATACTTCATCAATTTTTCTATTATTCTACTTACCATTTGTTGAAGCATTTTAAAGGTTTGATTGATTTGTTATTTATTCTGACCGCTTTCGGTAAAGCCACTTTGACCCCTAAACTTAGAAATGGCGCTGGTGCGCTCGAAGATGGCTTATGTAGCCTATCTTTGCGGCGAAACTTCGTGCACACTGAGGGCACGTGAGTACGCCATTCCCATAATGATGCTGTTATGGCAGCAGGAGGGCGAGCCTTTAACTGGTCGCGTTTGATGCCAAGGTCAGCTTTACGCTGAGCCTCGAACTCGCGTACTTGGCTGTTCACCATTCTGCGCCATTCTGGCCGTTGTGCTGTCAAACGTTCCCAACAAGAGGGCTCTATATTGCATGAGCATAAATTATTATTACATAAAGGTTTGATTACCTCAATCAAGTCATTGTTGGTTCAATTATATCCTCTTTTTGCGTTTCATGGATTATTGCTGTAACTATTATTTTCAATTGTTCTCAAAATCTCAAGCTATCAAAGATTATTTTCAAAGGTTGACCAGAGTTTTGCACTAATAACCATCGGTTTTCTTATTTTATATGCCTTGATTCATTCCAAATTGAGTAATTTTTCCCCTCTTCTTACTTTTTCAGTATGATCTATTATATATTTATCTCTCTTACGAATAACCTACTTACAGACGACATCATTTCGTTTGGTCCCATCGGAGAAAGTTCATTTAAACCGATCAGCTGTGTTTATGACGATAGCAACATTTAAGCTTCTGATACATATCGTGGCTGATTACAGCTTGTACTGGATTTTGATCACCATACAGTATTATGGGAAATTACAGACACCCGTGGAAGGTAACACAATGTTTATTTTTTATCTTCTTTACGCTGTATATAACATTGTTTTGTCTCTTTCCTAATCCCAATTCCTAATTTCAGCCTATAATAATGACAATTTTGATAAATTTCAGAATTAGTACCCTCAATTATTCTTTTTTTTTCGAACTGATTACGTTATTGACCTAGCAAGGCATTTCGATGATTTGGTTGTATGTCCTAACCGATGCTAGTTTTCACTTTCATAAGCGCCTTCTTAGGGGCTAAATTGAATAAAGTAATTTTGATTGAATCCAACAATGCTTCTTTATACATTTTGTTTTGTTATTTCAAAACTAACTAATGAATTTTAGATGAGCTACCGAAGATCAGTACTAATGTATCAGGAACTGGTTTCAAAGCAAGACTCTTGAGATCTCTAATTAACACACTGATGATACCTTTATCAACAACATCGGACGCATCTCACGCATCTTGTCTCCCCAATCCGTATCCACCGGACTTACGACGATATATGCAAATTGGTGACTATTACATTAATTTATTACATCATACATTTTTCTTAAACAATATTGGAGAGAGACTTGTAATTACTAAATAGTACAAGACAGAGTTACTAATCAGTGGCTTCTATGTCGGACGTATCTCACACATCTTGTCTCCCCAATCCGTATCCACCGGACTTACGACGATATATGCAAATTGGTGACTATTACATTAATTTATTACATCATACATTTTTCATAAACAATATTGGAGAGAGACTTGTAATTACTAAATAGTCCAAGACAGAGTTACTAATCAGTGGCTTCTATGTCGGACGTATCTCACACATCTTGTCTCCCCAATCCGTATCCACCGGACTTACGATGATATATGCAAATTGGTGACTATTACATTAATTTATTACATCATACACATCATTTATATGTACACTAGCTGAGCAGGTCACATGTTGCTGTGGCTCAGTTGTTACCTGTTGAATTAAATTTACCATAAAATAAACTGAACTTGAAAAAGAAACTCAAATTTAAAACGTGGCGCCATCTACGAGATATCTATAACGGTCGGTATTGCAGTTTTCTCTCAACAAACTAATTTAAAGCGCCCTCTGTTCGATACTGATGGAACTGGCAATTAATAACAATAATTAATATTGACAATCATTAAATTTGTAATAACAATATAAAACCCATTAATCGCAATATAAATTAGCTTCAAGTTGAACGAAATTATATATAAATGCCAACGTTCATGAAGATCGGTTGAGCAGTTTCGGAGTTCATCGTGGCAAACATTATAACTCTGGACTTTTATACATTGGGATATACATAACGCACATGCCATATGAATAGAAAGTTGATGTTCGGAAATTATTAGCATGATGGTAGGGCTTTTTCTAAGTCTGCCTGTCGCCAAGCATATATTAGTGTATTCCGGTAGGTAAACTGGAGAGCCAGCCCAAGGTTTTTGGGGTGTCGAATAACTACATAAGACTAGAGACAACCAAGCCAACCTCACCTGCACGTGATGCACCCTGCTGAATAACGAACGAGGCAATGGCGAAAGCGGAGTGGTAGGGTTTTACAGCCTGACTGAGTCGCAACCACCATGTATATGGCGAAAAAGTCCGTCATAGTGATTCGTTTCTGTGGGTCGCGTTTCGGGATCAGCCTGTGCATATCCAGGTTTTCGCAGGCCGGCATAACAGCGGTGATCGCCATTGTTTTTGGATTGTACTGTGCTTACCATCAGGCACAGAGCAGTCACTATGCCGTGCTACAAAAAAAAAAGGTTTGGCGTGTTTGTCATCTTAGATCATATCGTTATTTAGATATGACGTAGATTGTGGTCAAATTTATAAAGTATAAAAAACTGTAATAAAGACTTAACTGCTGATTGAATAATACTACCCGATGTTAAAAAAAGATCTCCTACAAACAAAAACAGTTGAATAACTCGTATTTACTTAACGAATAAATGACCAAAACGATTTTCAGGAGCGCTCATCTTTCTTCTTTGGTTTTTTGCACTCTTTGAACCATACGGGCTACGTCTCAGGCACGTCATCATGGGACAATATCGTCCTGAAAGAGCTGAAGCTAGAGCTACCTGGCTTTACAACCATATACTGAGGACTCGAGGTACACAGTTATTACCATTTATATCTATATAAATCAAAATCGGTTTTTGTTTTATATTATAAAACGATCATGCGGGTCACCTGATGGTAAGTGATCACCGCCGTCCATAGACATTTGCAACATCAGGGGAATTGTAAGTGCATTACCGGCCTGTGTTTGAGGGAGGGGGAGCCGGGTGTGGGAGGGGAGATGTTCGTAGAGGTGGATATCCGGCGCTCTCACTGACCAAACGAAATACAATAACGCAAGCAATGTTACTTCACGTCGGTTTTCTGTGAGTCGGATGGTAGTACCCCGGGCGAGCCGACCCATTCATGCTAAAACCAATAATAGCTTCAGCGTGGCTCTACCACCCACAAATAGTTGCCGTTTGTATGTAAGCGCATCACTTCAGAACTGCTGTAACGATGCCTTTTACAGTCCTCTTCAATATATGTGACCGCTCTGAATATAACCATATATTCGAATGTAGAAATGAATAAAAAACAAAATTAAAATATAGTATTTATTTGTCTTCAAGTTCTCTCGAGATATAATACATAATTATACCTAAATCTGTATTTTACGCCAATATATGGGGGGTTAAAAGGTTTGACAAGGGTGTTAACATTGATACATTTTAATATACAGGAGGGTTAAATGTTTGACAGGGGTTGTAACATTGATACATTATATATTTAGGGGGGTTAAAAAGTTTTACAAGGGTTGTAACATTGATACATTATAATATTCAAGGGTGTTAAAAAGTTTGACACGGGTTGTAAATTGATACATTATAATATTTTTCTAGGTGGTTTTATGAAATTCGCTCGAAGGAAACTCCACCGTGAATATAAATATTCAACCGAAGCCCACCTTACATTTAGGAAATGGATAAAAAGTATTATTCCGTTAGTTATTTTTTACATTGTTCTATATAAATAAAAATCAATTATAAAGGAAGAAAGAAATACTTTATTGTTGGAACAATCATACAATTACATTAAATTACACAAACTAATTAGAAAATAGATATATATGAAAATGAAAAATAGATGTCCAACAACTGGCGAACCCATTCAGCAAAAAGGTGCAATACAGTTAGTAGTACTGCATCGCTGATTTTCGATGGGAGCCCATGTGATGATAAACGAATGTTCAGTCGGTCATATTAATGTTAATACAAAATTTAAAACGAACAAACAAATAACACAGCACACGTAACACGTCACGGATGGTCACACTAAAGAGATATAGCTACTGTAACCACAAATTTCGAATCAAACAAAACAAATATAAATTACTAAATGTACGTAAACGCATTAATTCAGAACGTGTGTACTGATTTGGTTAACTCTATGTCATAGGTGGCAAACGAACAGATGGGTCACCTGATGTTAAGTGATCACCACCGTTCATGGACACTAACAACACCAAAAGAGTCGCAAGTGCGTTGCCACCCTTTGGGGGAATGGTTAAGGGAGGGAGAGGGAGAGGAGAGAGGAGAGGGGAGGGAAGGTGGGTCTCCGGCGCTCTCACTGACCGAACGAAACGCAACTATGCAAGCACTGTTACTTTACGTCGGTTTTCTATGAGAGGGTGGTACTACCCCGGGTGAGCCGACCCATTCGTGCTTAAACCAAAATAGCTTCAGCGTGGCTCTACCACCATGAATATTTTTTTGCTATGTTTGCAATTGTCTGGACAAGGCTTGTGTAAAATGTTTGAAAAATAGTACGGAATATTTAGAAATTCGATATAAAAAATCTCCATATAAAAGGTGATTAGTGACACAGAAGACGGTCGGAAAATCTTCGAAAATATTAACAAAATTGACAGACTGTCGTTCAATTTTGTCTTATTTTCTTCTTAGGTATATACGAGCGAAACCGAAACGGGTAGCTTGTATTATATATTTGAGTAGAAGTCTCGGCGGACGTTATCCTGCCTTGATAATTAAAATAAAAGTCTAAAATTCAACCGCAGCGCCACCTACTAGGTCCAATTGTGAATCTAAACCATTCTCGGATTTACTCGAACACGCACACAAAATTTCATCAAAATTGGTCCAGCCATTAAGGAGGAGTTTAGTGACATACACACGTACAGAAGAAATTTATATATAAAGATTATATAGTTTCTTGTAAACTCCAAAAAGCTACCGCTTTATCAGCCGTATATACAATATGGATCCTTCAGTTACATATACCGCAACATGTACAAATAAAAACTCAAAAATGTTATCATAACCTCAAAGTCTTAACAATAAGCGGTTCTTAATAGCATATGAAAATAATGAGTGCTTCTAGGTCCCCGTGACTTACCATAATCAACAGAAAACAAAGTATGAATAAATAGCATCGCTTCAAAAAATGTTGGCACTTGGCCCTTTTAAAACTAACCACTAGTAAATTTGTCCTTGTGGGAGCCAACTCTATATATTTGTTTTGATTGTTTAGATTTGAGGCAGTTTAACGACCGTAGTAGACCGAACACCAGAGAACACACTTATTTCTCTATGAGATCATGTTTTTTTCTATATCAATACAACAATTTCAAGTCTTCCGGTGTTATAACTGAAATCTTATTAATAAAAATAGATATCTCGTACAATCCTTATTCGCAATTCTTGACTTTAAATCTGTGATTATAGGCGCTAAAATCTTCTTTTTTTATGTAATAGGAGGCAAACGAACAGAATCTCCTGATGTTAAGTGATCACCACCGTCCGTAGACACTAGCGATACCAGGTGACTCGCAAGTGTGTTTGGTGGAAGGTGGGGAAGGAGAGGGGGATGAGAGGTGTAGTGGTCCTCCGGCGCTCTCACAGACCGAACGAAATGCAACAATGCAAGCACTGCTACTTCACGTCGGTTTTCTATGAAACCTGAACCCAGTAATAGCATCAGCGTGGCTCTACCACCTACAAAATCTAAGCATCTGTAGGTATTTAATCAATAAAGAGTATAATTATCAAATTATATTACACTGTGTATGCATACGTTAATTGGTTAAAATGAGTGTGTATTTTATCTTCTTTTAGTATCAAAATGTTACGTCCTTTATTCGGATTGTGTAATGAAGGTAAACGCTGTTTTATGTGTGAAACTAAAGAATACCCTAACGATACCGACACAGAACTTATAAGGTAATCATAATTAAATTTACAAAGAAATCATTCTCTGTAGTAGACAACTTAGTCTTACTTAGTCAACTCAGCAATTATAAGTAATTCCCGATCAATTAAAAATAAATTCTTGACACAATAAAGACTATATTTTGTTTTTTTTTTTATTGTAGCTCGGCAAAGTGACTTTACTGTGCGTGATGGTAAGCTCAGTACAATCCAAAAACAATGGTGATCACCGAGAGACATACTATCCATCACTAGTCGCCACTGTCATGCCGGCCTGCGTAAGTATCTCTTTACGTTGCGCTTGATAAGATGCAACTAAGATGCAACATAAAAAATAATATAACATTTTTTCTTTTCTATATTTGTTTATTAATTTATTATTACGTGACGGTAGGCGTTTTCTATGTTCAAACTACTACCGTCAAGTTGAAAATCTGTCACCAAATCACCTATAGAATATGTTCCAGCAGCTACATTTGAGAGCTAGTCCCACTCTAGATTTAGTGTTTACCATCTTAGAGCACATTGTTGCGGCCGCGTAAATAGTCAATTAGGAAAAATTGTGTCAGCGAGGGTGGGAGCACTTTGTTTGTTGATCGGCGCTTGTGCCGCCGGCCCCAGTTCGGTCGCACACATCGTAGGTAAATCTCGTCGCGCCTTAAAGGAATCGCGCGCTCCTCGTATCGCCATAACCTATTTTACACCATCACAATTCGTCGGCGCCGACCTCCGGCGTCGAACCCCGCACCAGCCGATGAGTGATCACAAGATTTGCTACTACTTCTCGCTGATATCGCATTTGATTCGCATCACAGGTGGTTTCCGATCGAAAGAAGCACCAACATTTCTTGGTCCTTCGAGCCGGATCCTTCTTATGATGAGAACAGTTAGCTTGACTCATCATCAGAAGTGGCATAACTACCCGATATTATTTATTTCTCTCACTATCTTATATACGTTACAAATAACTCAATTAAAACAAACACTGCGAGTTAATTAACCTAGAATTATGAGAAGAACAAGAGTCAGAAACTGGTTATTATATATGACATACCAGAAGACTGAAAATGTTCTTCACATTCTCTCTTAAACAGACGCAGGATATGAAAATAAATATAGTTCTAAGGGCAATTTATATATTTACCTACACTTATTTACTTAGATATGATTACCTTGTGTTGTTTGTATTTAGTTACTAGCGGGCCCGGCAGACGTTGTCCCGCCCTGATTATAAAGAAATCCTGGACAAATTATAGACTAAAACGTTCCTCGTGAATCACTTTATCCAATGGTGAAAATCGCATAAAAATCCGTTCAGTAGTTTTTGAGTTTATCGGGAACAGACAGACAGACAGACGCGGTAGGGGACTTTGTTTTATACTATGTAATGATTATAGGTATATAAAAAGGTTCTGTAATAAATATTTACATATGTTTAAAGAGCTTTATTTAAAAAACACCTGAATAATAATAGCGTTTATGGAACGTCAAAGCAACCAGCGGTTCGGACAAACTTCCCAGTTATCGAGAAGAATCGGCAAGAAACCCGATCGGGTTTATCTTTTTATGCTAAAGTTACAGTAGTTTTTATTGGATCCACAAAGAGAGATTTCAATTCTAGACATCATCATCGTTCACATATTGATCCCCTGATGATAATGATGACTGTTCCGACCGGTTTTGGCCATGGCGACCACTTTGACCCCTGAACTTAGAAACGGCGCTGGGGCACTCGAAGATGGCTTATGTAGCCTATTTTCACGGCAAAACTTCGTGCACATTGAGGGCACGTGAGTACGCCGTTCTCATAATGATAAGTTATGGCAGCAGGAGGGCGCGCCTTTACCTGGTCGCGTTTGGTATCAAGATCAGCTTAGACGCTGAGCCTCTAACTCGCGTACTTGGCTGTTCACAAACTGCGCCATTCTGGCCGTTGTGCTGCCAAACGTTCCCAACAAGAGGGCTCTATATTGCATCTCTTCATGTGCCGCTTTTGGACATCTTTGTACCGGATGAGGGGACCACCATGATTCCGCTTGCCTTCTTCCAGTTCAGAATAGAAGATGAGCTTC
>MU158736.1:1105429-1149817 GCA_015888305.1 Antheraea pernyi | reverse complement strand
ATTGTAACTTGGACATGGAAGAAAATTGATTAAAGGATATATAAGAAATACCTATATTGACAGCTTCAGAATTGGCTGTATGGATTAATTCCTTCGCCTGTCCTATTCAAGGAATATTATTGCTACAACTAACGAAATCTCTCAAAAGGAAAAAAGTGACCGATTTTGAAACATTATTCATTGGTGCTCTGCTTTTATTGGTTTTAGCGTGATGATATATAGCCTATAGCCTTCTATATATATATAGAGCTATTTAAAACCGAACGATTTTCTCAAATCGCAATGGTAGTTCCTGAGATCCTAGCGTTCAACCAAAGCGCAAGCGCAATACGGCGGGTCATACTTACGTAGCATGATATTACGCGACATTATAAATATGGCTCCTATCAAAAATACAGCTCAAGGTGACTAAAGAAGTTTTTACTTTAAACAAAACGTTATTTATATAAATTATTGGGGTTACCAATTCATAGATGGCATATATTTTTAAGAAATATTCATCATAATATCTTTGCGCCATGTAACATCATTTTGTTAAATAAATACCTTTTACTTTACTTACTCAATACAATCGTAATATTCGTGAATGAAAGGATACATTTCGAAATTCATAATACTAAATTACTCGTTGTTGGTAAATTGCATAGTGTTATTTTGTATAAAATTTTATATTTACGCGGCCGCAACACACATCGTTATTTAACATCATTTAACCTTTGAAGTATAAAAAAAGTAAATAACGTCATACTGTTAGAATTACTAAATTGTGATAAAAATATTCAAATTTTCTTTAACGAGTAAAGAATGTATTTAAATGACAGATGCAATAAAAGTAATATTAACATAACAATAAAATCAGATTTGTTTTCAAGTAGTTAATTCATATTTGTTCCATGAAATGTAGATGTAGGTCAAGAAATTGTCAAGGAACATATTGCAGCAGATGTTTTTCTGATATCGGTCACCTATGCACAATTTGTTTGTCACCAAAGGATTATGGAGATTTAAGCGACATTAGCTTGGAAAAGTGAGTGCAAACTAAATACGTAGCCATTTTACTGTATAACATTCTAACGATACAACTGTCTTTTAGAGGTTCTTCTGAGGATAGCAGTGACACTGACAATTCCAGTAATGAAGATTCGCAATCTGGAACCAAAGATAGGTTCTCTAGGGGCAGTGTTGATTATAAGGAAGGAGATGAGTATTTTTTTAAACATGAACTTAAAAGTAAAAGAGAGTGGAATGTATTTACTAAAACTGGTCGACGAGAAGATGAAATGCCGTTACTGCCTTATACTAATAATAAAACCTTTGAGAGAGCTACTTCATGTGACCATAACGATAAAAATGACAAGAAAATTATGTGCATAGAAAATATACTATATAAATTGAAGGAAGTATTAAAGGATTTTTCAAAAATCTATATAGATCATAACGGTTCTGGGTATTATACTACACAAAAAAATATTAAGCTTCTAAAGTCCATTTTACATGATTATGAAAACTTATTAAATGGTTTTGCGACAACTACTATCTGTAATTTTAAAATAATAATGGAATTCTTCATACAATATAGTTTTTATGAAATTAGAAAACACAGTAGTTCTCTATTTATCATAAGAAGAGGACGATCATCAACAATAGGTGATATTATAAGACGGCAATATAATCTAGTTGTTCGAAGGAAAATACAATATATAGGCAAGAGAAGAAAAAAATGTTTCCAAAGAAATATTTTATCAAAGGTTAATGAGAATAGATCAAAGACATATCATAATAAAATTGATGGACATCATATTAATAAACAACAAGATAAATGTATAAAGCGATCTACTGGCAACATTTTTCATAGCAATAAACAAAAAAAGCAAAGATCGTGGAAAAATAAAGACAAAAAGCAAATCAAAAAACATGTTCATCCACACAAACTGAGTGATACTAATATGTCTTGTTTCCGTAGATTTATCATATTATGCTTTGGACGTTGGGGACAATCTAAATTTAATTTATCATCTTGTACTAATCAAGCAGACAAATCAAGACCCATCTTGCAATCATCCAAAGAAATAAAGAATTACAAACGTAGAAAAAAGCTGAACAACATTGATTTGCGGAAGGGTATATCATTAGAAAAGTTGAAAATGGACATAAATGATACTAGGAAATTTAGAATGTTGAGTTATTTCTCAGATCAGGAGTGGATGAAAAAAAAATCTGAAACGAAATCATGCGATATGAAAATTGAGTCTGATAATAAAATATGTAATGATTTAAGAACTATAAAGAGTGATATGACTACATACAAAGTTGCAGACGACTCATCGAAAATTGCTGTAAGTAAACATTATTATGCTACTCTACGATACTTGACTGATGGAGGCGATGCTTTACGGAAATCAATCGGTCATCAACACGTTTGCCTCTTCCACTCTCCCCTGTCAAATGTTACCTCAGTATTTTAAGAACCTTTTAAGAAGTGCAAATTAGGGTCCAATTAAATACTAAACGTATTTCTACATTTACATATCTAATGTCATATATTTCTTATAAGTTTTAATATACGGATAGAATCTAATGCAAGATCTTAACATTTTTACAGAGAAAACACAAGTCTTCTATTCAATTTCATAGAAGTTTACGTCCGAAGAATTATCCGCCTTCGGAGTACCAAAAATATATTGACAAAAGTAAGCTAATTTAAGATTTCTTTAAGTGCGACTCTTTAACTCTTATATATTGACAAAGACATCAAAATAAAGGTATCTCTTTGGACAAATCTTTAGAACGGCAGCAAATATTTAGGTGGATTTTAGTGGTAAATAAATAACTTTTTAGAATATTACGTTATAATCTTATAGGAGGTTAATAAATAAGAGACAATCCACACATAATTTAGATAAAACACATATCTCTAATGACACAATGAAGATATGTTCAAAAGAAGGAACAAACTGGAACCAGCCAATTTACTATAAACAAGTAATTGTAATGAAGCTGTTTCATTTTATAGTGACTAATTATAGTTCAATTAGATAAATGAGGTGTGACTTTAAAAATGATGACAAAGAAGTATCAAAGTCGAGCTTAGTGATAATCAATAATGTTTTGTATACATTATGATAATTTCTAAGCAAACTTATGAACTATAAGATAAATCGAACAATATTCGAAAAATTCGATAGCTTGGAGATTTTGTAAAGCATTACTAATTCGTTTTTATATTAAGGGCACTTTAAGAGCTGATAGGCACACAATAGAATATTATTAAAGACACCTTTCTGTCCTGATTCTTAGTATCTAAAAAAGTTAACATCCCAAAAACAGCAGATGTGCTCTTATTATTTTTGGGCGACAGTATAAATCTGTTCCAATGTCTCTAATATTATATGTCTATTCAGTTAATGATGTAAGCAACGAATTAACGAAAAAAGCAATTTTTCGATTCCGTGATGCAATTGGTTTGAAGCCTCAGTCGGCTATATCACCGGAGCAAGTTACTGATAAATTTACCGTCGAAGAACGGGACCAGAGGGAGGGAAACTTTATGTCACCGTCGCGTAAGTTGTGACCTTCTGTTCTATTTAAACAATTATTGAAGTGAAAACCTCTTTGGACGCGTTGAGCGGAATTTTTTGCAGGAGATAGAGTTATGATTTAACCCTATGACATGCTAGTAAAGCGTGACCGAGCGTATGGCGCTTGCGCGGCTTACGTCAGACTAGCGACGCGTAATATAGCGGCCTGTGTACCTCTAATATTGATGTTTTGTATTGTGATTGTGCAGCCCATCATATGTTTGGTAATTTTTTTTATATCATAAGAGGCAAACGAACAGGCGGGTCACCTGATGGCAAGGGTTCCCCGCCGTCCTAGACACTTGCAATACCAGGAGAGTCGCAAGTGCATTACCAGCCTGTGTTTGGGGGATCGAAAACTGGTAAGGTAAGAGGAAGGGGAGGAAGCTGTTCCTCTGGCGCTCTCAGTGACGAAACGCAACAATGCAAGCACTGTTACTTCAAGTCGGTGTTCTGTGAGAGGGCGGTACTACCCCGGGCGAGCCGACCCATTCATGGTGAACCAGTAATAGCTTCAGCATGGCTCTACCACCTACAACATTTAATTAAAAGTTAATTAATAAATTGTTTAAAAATGTATATAATTATTGTTTGGAGTGCCAATAGATATGAAAACCTAACTAATGTTAATAACTTCAATATATAAATAATGCATACTACAATTCGCTCAAAAAAAAAAAAAAAACACTTCTGTGGGCAGTCCTCATGACTGCCTTCACTTTTCCAGACTTTTGAAGGTGGTACAGCAACGCTGAAGTTAATACTGGTTTCAGCATGAATGGGTCGGCTCGCCCGGGGTACTACCACCACCACCCACAGAAAACTGACGTGAAGTAACAGTACTTGCCTTGTTGCGTTTTGTTCGGTCACTGAGAGCGCCGGAGGACCACCTCCCCACCGCACTCACCAAACCCTTCTCCTTCCCGTCAAACATAGGCTGGCAACGCACTTGCGACCCCACTGGTGTTGTTAGTGTCTATGGACGGCGGTGATCTGTTCAAATCAGGTGACGAGTCTGTTCGTTTGCCTTCAATGATATAAAAAAAGACATAATAATGCTGATAGCCTGATAAAGATTGATAATAATACCAGGCTTTAGAGACAGTATCGTAAATACTCAGCTTAAATGATAAATAAGGCAAGGATGTTGACTTGCAAGCAACAACGTGAACTGTGCATGCTATTAATATTAAAAAAAGCAAAAGCTGTTTTGAACGATTTGGTGTTACTTTGCGGAAGTCCATCATTAAATACTATATTGGACGTTACTTTGCACTTCCGCCTGGAATTGTTTGGCCGCTACCACGTATCACTGCAACAGAAAACGATTGTAAAGTAATTAAAAGGCGTCGTTGGGCGGCTGTTGGACTCGACTTTGACAGACGGTTGAAAGCTTGTGAAGATGTATAGATGTTTGCTACTCTGAACTGAACGGATTTTCATGAAACTTCACTATCGTATAGCGTTGTATAGCGATACATTTATATTCCAAAATTAATAATCACTTACCTTTGCAGCACAACCATCCACGTCGTTTTCAAGACGTATCAACTTTTATCGTTCTCTGGGTGCCAACGAATTTGATGACATTTACGATGTTGTAAATACAAACGGAAGGACTCTCTTAAATACACTTAAAGTGATAGTAAGTTTTAAATATGACTAGTGACTATGTAGTGGCGAGATTCAATCATAATTCATTTTTTTTTTTTTTCGAACTGACTATGCTATTGACCTGGCAAGGTCTTTACAGCTTCACCGGACTATAGTTTTACAATATTCAACGTAAACGAAAAAACCGTACTTTTCAAATTTTTTTCTTGGTCACACTAAAGCTTGGCTGTATTTATTGAAGGAAAATCGGGTGTGACTTGACACGCAGTTTGTGAAACGTAGTATTCTGATTATTTTTGAGAGAATGAGATGAATACACTATGGAGGTGGTAAACATTAGTTTTCGGCATTGTTTTTTTAATATTTGAATACATATATCAACAGTATTAATAATACACAACACAGACAATATTTTAAAAGTGCGCGATTATCACTACGATTCAATAGAGAATAATGTGCTACAGATTTCAAACTTTCTCTCTTTTTTTTATTGTAGCACGGCAAAATGACTGCACTATGCCTGATGGTAAGCGCAGTACAATCCAGAAACAATGGCGACCACCGAGTGAAATACTATACATCGCCGGTCGCCACTTTCATGCCAGCCTGCGGAAAGCTGGATATGCACAGTCTGATCCCGAAACACGACCCGCATAAGCGAATCACTATGACGGGCTTTTTCGCTATATGGTATTTCGGTGGTTGCGACACAGTCAGGCTTTAAAACTTATCACCCCGTTTTGTACGCGAACTCCGCGATTTCCGAATTTCGAAAAAATCATTGGTACCTGCCGGGGTTCTTACCTGCGGACATCGGATTGATATTCCACCGGTCACAATCTACTCGTCCACCGTGACGATGATTTTAAAATGACGTCCTAAGGAAAGAGTTGCCACTGCTTTACGAAGACCTAATTTTAATGAATTGTTGAAGTCAAAGAGCCAAAAGTTATATCAGATACAAATGTCTGAATCGCTTCGATGCTTTTAACACCCGATTAGTACAAACCTTATGTCAGGAACCGGGGCTTGTTACTAGTATAAGATAATGTACTAATTTATTAACTCTCGATACAGCCTTCATCGGGATTGACAAAAGAAAAGGGACTATCCATCGCGATTAAGAAAAATATTGCCCGGGATATGGGGTTTGGAACTGTACCAGGTACTTTACATCTGCCCCTTTGACTTTAGTGAAAGTTGTTAGTGAAGTACATAATGCATAGAAAGCATTAAAATTAAATCCGTAACTGGCCACTAATATTAAAAACTAATAACAAAATTTGAAAATGGAGATCTGGTTTTAAAATGCCGTTAAAATTATTTGTTACATGTTTTGCATTTTGGCGCCATTTTAAATATCACGTGTATAAGTGTAGATTGATACCTCGGTAGTATGTTGCTGTCTTTAATTGCTTTTGGTGAAAAAGTGGTGAAAAAGAACCATTTTCAAACTGTTTATAAATGATTTCCATAGTTGTTTCATTGCTGGGTTGTTGATCTCAATGACGAATTTCTATCGCTATAAACAACGAAAACATCGATGCTGCACCGTGTGATCACGTAATGCACTAATATCACATTCGAAACGCACGAATAAGTAATCATTATGCACAACCAACAGGTGTGAAAGAGAGAGCACGTTGCTGACACTCAAAGTCATCTTTGAACGAACAATGATTATTCAATCAGATATCGTGCCATTATGACCAATTGTAATACGATACAAGAGACCAAATAACGCAATTACAGAATAATTAATAACTGTTTATAATAATCGTCTTAAAATAACACAACCGTTTACATACAAACAGGGTCACAGATTCACAGAGGTGATTATTTAAATGTTATTGCAGTTGCGGAATCATCATCAAGAAGTCGAGATTCTGTCAAAGAAAAAAAATTGAATAAGAAATGGCTGCACATAAAGTAAATTCAATCACTTATGACATTGATAAAGACGGTCTATTCCAGCGGTTCTTAACCACCGTGCCGCTATATATTGATGTGACACAAGCACCTGTCATATATGTCGCTAGATTTACAAGATATCATTTTCCATCACTTTGCTCTATTAATCATTTTGCATATAAGTATCGCTGAGTAAAAAGTTTTAGAACCGCTGGTCTAGTCTATGATTATTTGGTAACCTCCTCTAAAGTAACTATTCCAGGCGGACGAAGTCCCGGACAGAACCTAGTGTCCTTTAATTTGTAACTTGTAACTATTTTATAAAATATATTTTTTTATCAAATCATTTCCATTCAATTACGCCGCGCATTCAATTCGCGCTCAGCGCACTCTGTAACCTACATTTTGTATGTAAATTGCTCCACTTCTAGTAACCGTCACGCGATGTTAGATAATTTATAAACTACTTTAATATATAGACTAAATGATTTATAACTGTTTTTGTAAATATAACTGGAAATTTCAGAGAATATAGCAGGGGTGGCCAGGAATATTGAAAGACCGAGCCATTTTTCAAATTTTAAATTTTTCCGCGAGCCGCAATTAATACGAATTTATAAAGGTTTTTTCATGTCATAGGGGGCAACGAACAGGTGGGATACCTGATGTTAAGTGATCACCATCGTCCATAGATACTAACAACACCAGGGGGGTAGCAAGTGCGTTGCCTGCCTTTGGAGAGAAGGAGAAGGAGAGGGAAGGAGTGGTGGGCCTCCGGCGCTCTCACTGACCGAACGAAACGCAACAATGCGTGCACTGTTACTTCACGTGGGTGTTTCTGTGGGTCGGGTGGTAGTACCCCGGGCGAGCCGTCCTATTCATGCTGAGACCAGTAGTAGCTTCAGCGTGATTCTACCACCTATAAAGTAATTGGTAGGTATTAATTTTTTTTTATAGAAATTAATATTTATTAAAAACATATAAATAAAAGTTTGTCCATTACGTCACTGTTTATGTTCGTGCGCGTAGATTTCGGTGAGTCATATTACTATTAACTTGGACGGAAAGGAAATTTGTTGCGACGTTGCACTTAGTCTTTCATATTAGTTGTCAGTAATTTAAAAGATATTTTGAAACACATACGGAACGATAATATTTTTATAAATATAATAGGACAGACATGAAAAGGGAACTCGAGTACACTTATCGAGAGCCACAAATAATTCTTCAAAGAGCCGCATGTGGCTGGCGAGCCAAAGTTTGGCCACGCCTGGAATAGAGCATTAATATAATTCAATTTTTATAATATTGATATAAAGGTGACAGTTTCAAATTAAGCAAGCACTTAATAATAGTTAATTCGTTTTTCCAGATTAAAAAACCCATTACAGATGATTAAGGAATTCTTTTCCCCCGTCACTAATGAGCCTTTAAATGAAAAGAATAGGAAAAGAAAGAAAAAACTCGTGGAAACTGGTACTGTCACCCAGGAACCAACAATTAAACACAGTAAGTAAATATTACATAAAAAATTGTAAGTGTACTAAATACGTGATAAGCACCATATATAAAAACCCAAGACACACAGCCTCTAACAAAACTAGCACTGAAAACCGCCCACTGGGGTGTAAGGGGTGTCGAATAAAATCATAAGACTTGAGACACCCAAGCCAACCTCACCTGCACGTGGTGCACCCTGCTGAATAACGAAGGAGGCAATGGCGAAAGCGGGGTGGTAGGGTTTTACAGCCTGACTGGGTCGTAACCACCATGTATATGGCGAGAAAGCCCGTCATAGTGATTTGCTTCTGCTGATCGCGTTTCGGGATCAGCCTGCGCATATTCAGCTTTTTGCAGGCCGGCATGATAGTGGCGACCGGCGATGGATAGTGTGTCACTTGGTGGTCGCCGTTGTTTTTGGATTGTACTGTGCTTACCATCAGGCATAGTGCAGTCATTTTGCCGTGCTACAATAAAAAAGAACTCCCCAATATACATACGTCAATATAATTATGATTTTGGAAATTTAAACCTTACTTGAATTATTTAAAGTTGTTTTAACAAGAACGCAAGCGACGCGAGACTATTTGAAATGAGTGCATAATCCAAAATTGTGCACTCATTTTTATGTGCCGGCTGTGAGACTTTAAGTGTGCATCTTGGGTTTTTGTATATCGATGGTGATAATTTATATATATGTATACTTGTAAAAATAATCTTTAATACATATTTAAACCGCTTGGAACAGAGTTAAAAATTCGAAAGACGAAATTAATTAATACTAGATTTTGCTTACGGCTTCACCTATCCCTTCCAAAGAGTGCTTTTTTAGATGGAGTACCCTAATGCCCTTGTCTTTTCTTGCTTTTTATATTGACAATGTGTATTAAAATTTCATAATAGTCGGTTGAGTAGGTAGTTAAAGTGTGAAAATGTAATAAACAAACTCACATTGACATTTAAAATATTAGTTGGGATGGTTAAAGTATGAATAAATAACGTATGCAAATAACATATTATACAATTTACATTTAAAACAAATTATTTATATACATACCATTGTAGAAGAAAATGTTCATCGAATAACTTCATGGTGTGTTACTTTAGTTCGTTCGTTCGTTTTGAAACAAGAAGCCAAAGAAAACATAATTCTAAGAAGGTTATTTTGTTTTATATTTCAGTTAGCAGAGGGGTTTCCGCGTCACCTCTAATGAAATCATTGTAAGTGTATATTATACATGGTTTTTTTTCCTCGAACTGACTACGCTATTGACCCTGCAGGGTCTTTACAGCTTCACCGGACTACATTATACATGGTGTATCGTAGGAATAGTGTGGTGACGTACCTGCTTTCTAGGTGAGGTGTCGAGCCTCAATATTCTTGATACTTAGTATCCAAGGCGCTGGTTGTTTGTTCCGTGTACAGCACGATTGCACGATAGGGTTTTTCGCGAATATTTTAGTTTTGGGGCTCGTAAAACCACCAGAAAAAAAATCGTGACTTTCGCGTAAGACCACTCACAGAACTGAACTTATTCGATTTTGAATAATCGACGTGGTGGCGCGGGTATTCGTGCGCGTGCACCAATGGGTTGCGTGCAGCAAGGTCCGCCAACCACATTCCTTATACGAACTATGCACAGATTATGCTCCGGTGTTTACCACAGTACGATAGATACCGAAGGCAAATGTAAAATAAACAATAGTAAATATATATAAGAAAGAAAAGAACCATTACTGTTACGGCGGGTACGTAACACATGGCTAAAACGACTTTTAAGACACTCAATTGCGTCGCATATATCCTCTGCTAACATTGGGAATTTTCAGAATTATAGCAATATTATTTGAATAGCCTCTGCCCGCGACTTCGTCCGCGTGGAATAGTTACTTTGGGCTAACGGTAACACGCAGCGGAAGCTCTGAAAAGGAAAAACGCTCCGATTTTGAAACATTCTTCATTGGTGCTCCGCTCCTATTAGTCTTAGTGTGATTATATATAGCCTATAACCTTACTCGATAAATGAGCTATATAACACTGAAAGAATTTTTCAAATCAGACCAGTAGTTCCTGATCCCCTACAACCTCACAAACTTCACAAAATTTTCCCCTTTATAATATTAGCATAGAATTACATTGATAATAATGTGATAGAACTTACATTCAGTTTTTCTAATTCATAATTCAAAAAAGGTTTTTATAGTAGCACGGCAAATGAGTGCACTGATGGTAAGCACAGTACAATCCAAAAACAATGGCGACCACCGAGTGACATACTGTCCATCGCAGGTCGCCGCTGTCATGCCGGCCTGCGAAACGCTGGATATGTACAGGCTGATCCCGAAACGCGACCCGCAGAAGTGAATCACTATGACGGGCTTTTTCGCCATATACATGGTGGTTGCGAACCAGTCAGGCTGTAAAACCCTACTACCCTGCTTTCGCCATTGCCTCGTTCGTTATTCAGTAGGGTGCACCGCGTGCAGGTGAGGTTGGCTTGGATGTCTCAAGTCTTAGTTGTTATTTGACACCCCTTACACCCCTTAATGGGGAGTGGGAAGGGAAGAGCACGTACGACCCATCTTTACATATTTTATCTCATGTGCGTCTAACATAGACAGTCCGCTCGCCCCCCGCCTCGCCGCTCGCGTACCTATGGCGCGGTACAGCGATTGCGTTCAGACTATAACAAATTATAACAGAAAGAGAAAGAAAATAATAAAACCAACTATTTATAAGTTAACGTAGCTCATCTATTGTTTCTAGCTCGTGTCAATGTATGCCTCAAACGGGAACTGTTAATATAACCACCCAAACCTCGAAAGACCTTTTCGAAGGTAATCCTCTTGAATCTGATCTCGGTAAGCTAATACAAAATTCTAAAACTCAACTCAGTATTTCATAAAGCAGCTTTCATTTTCACTCAAAATTGTTCTCGACTCTTCATCTTTAAATAGCATAAAGAAATATTCTGGCTCAAGTACGATTTAGAGCAAATCTTTACACCTATAAATACAAACCTATAGTTCTTCTGTCCGTGTGTATGTGACTGAACTCCTCCTAAACGGCTGGACAGATTTTGATGAAACTTTTGTGTGTTCAGGTGAATTCAAGAATGGTTTATATTCACAATTGGACTCTGTAGGTGGCGCTGCGGTTGTATTTCAGGATTGTTTTTATTACCAAAGCAGGACAATGTTCGCTGAGTCCGCTAGTAACATTTAAGTTTAAATGTAATTTCCACTAGTTTAGATTAATTATAAAATCTTGTTAGATATAAACTGAACATTTGTTGCTCTGGTTTTGATACTTGCACACACACATAAACACTTATATAATAGAAAGAGGCAGAAAGTGAAACAGTTAATTGCACGGAGGGAGTGAGAAAGAAGAACTTAACATTTTCTTATTACGTGACGATTTTTACTATTCAACTCCTACTGTAAATTGTGTTAAGAAACTTAGTCCCAATAAATCAAATTTATTCACATTTTTTTCATAGATCTACTCAACTGCTACTATAACTTTATTAAACTATGCACTTATGATTTAATTTTTCAGTTTCTCACTCATCACCTATAGCCACAGAAATTCATAAAAATTGTACGTGTACTATGAGCCAACATACAATAGTTCAAAGGGATATGGGCACTTGTGTCGATCATCTTCAGCAAACACGTCGAGAATACAAAGAAAATGGTAGGGTATTAGACGCAGTAATATAATAGATAGCTTATAACGAATCTTAAAGAATAAATTTACGTTATGACGACTTTCCATCTAAATTTTCTTTCTTTATTGTCATGCCGGCCGGCGAAAAGCTGGATATGCACAGGCTGATCCCGAAACGCGACCCGCAAAAGCGAATCACTATGACGGGCTTTTTCGCCATATACATGGTGGTTGCAACCCAGTCAGGCTATAGACCCCCACCAGCCCGCTTTCGCCATTGCCTCGTTCGTTATTCAGCAGGGTGAACTACGTGCAGGTGAGGTTGGCTTGGGTGTCTCAAGTCTTATGATGTTATATGACACCCTTTACACTAAACCTTTCAAAGAACCTTTTTCTTTTATTGACCACTTAGTTTCTTGATATTCTTGTTCTTTCCTAATATAATATCGACAGAAACAATAAATGCGTTGTATTCGTTGACAAGTTTATTATAACTGACTATAACAAAACTACTCACATATGTTATCGTTGGCATATATTACAATAAGCATTATCTTAATAATAGAGATAATAGAACTACGTAAGCATAATATAATAAACGAATTACACTTTCAGTTATAATTAATAGCACTGTTACATCAGATCCGAGCTTCAGTGACATAACGAATGTATACTCATTAAAGAGTAATGAAACTCATAGAACTAACACAACAGTATTAAGTTTACCAACTATAGATTGTAAAAAGGACAGAAGACCCATAAGAAGAAAACCCAAAGTTCAAGTTGTAACTAGAGCCAATCAATCAACGGCGACAGATAAAGCAATTGTTTGTGATGTCAGTACAGTGACTGATGATTGGTGGAGTCCTATAATTGAAAAGAAAAAAATACTAAAAAGTCCAAAAATTAAAGGACAACCTAAAAATTTATCTTTGGAGAAGAAAAGAGGCTTTGTAATGCAGAATGAGAAGATACGAAGAAGATTAAAGAACAGAGGAATGGTGACAGATGGAAAGGTCGTTACATTTAAAAGTCGGACGCAAATTATACCAGCGGGTGATTTTTTTTTCATTTATGAAGTTTACTAATCTGCATTGATAAAGTTGATAGCCTTGCAAAACTGTATTTTTACGTTAATTGGTTACTAACTTTGGCTTGCGTTAATCTATATTTAATTTGGACCTTCGAAACCGAAACCTTTTGGTGCCCTTCAAGCAATGATATTATAAAATACTAATATTATATATAAAATAGTTGGAAATGGATTTAAAAATACTTATATAAATGTTTACGTGAGCATGGGACGGGGCTAAGACTATTGCTTCCATTTACTGACCAGGGAGAGAGGGCGGTCTGAAATTACAACAATTCTGCTTCCTTTAATGTACTCCTGACAACGTTTAATAATTAATAATTAGTTAAGGTGTATCAACAAACAAATTAACATTCGCATTAATGCGATTCTTTACCCTTTATCCTTTACGTTCTTTATTATAAATGTTTGGCATTTCTCAAGCATTATTCCCAGTTTTTGGGGATATCACCGTAAATTTGGAAAAATACCTTAAAAATACCTTTAACTCCTTTCAAAAAGTAGAAATTCTGCACGCTGGTAGGGCTATTTCTAATGTCTGCCTTACGGTGTATCGATCTTAAGTTGGAAATCTGCCCCTAAGTACCTATACTACTACCGTAAAAAAACTGTTGCATCTAGGTAGAATACATATCGAAGAATAGTCGAAAAGACTTTAAGCCTTTAGGGAAGTACATCTAAAACATTTTTTGATTAAGTGTAATTTGAGAATAGAAGTTCATAGGTGAAGAAAACAACACTATTAAATGCACTATCTATTTCACCTGATTCCGAATATATAAAACTTAATACTGCAAAGACGCGCCCCTTTTTCTTTGGATGGCGTATTTGTTTTGGCAGATTCACCTTAGAGCCAATCTTGCTCTAGGTTTACCGTGGTCTAGCGTGTTACCATTTTAGGGCACTTCAACATTAATATCAAATAACATTATGGTCAAACGTTGAAACTTATAAGTATAAAAAACTCGTCTTTCTGTTATAATCCAAGTGTTTACATTATTGTCAAAGTAGTTTCCGATATAATTAATCTGGTGTTGTATTTCAGATATCATTGATATTTTATCACCTTCGAGATATCTTTTGGAGGTTAGTACAGATCTATTTAATAATTTTTTCCAGTTTACAATCATGTAATCTTTTGTTAATTTGTTTTAGTCTCAGAAATACTATAATGAATTATTTCTATCGAAGTATTACGGAGGTGATATAGTTCCGGTTCTTCAGTTCCAGGTATAATTAATATTATCAGATTATTCATTTAACTCTATTATTATAATGTAAATCACACAATCAATCACATAAATATAATTAAAGCTGATTTTAAAAGAAAGTACTTTAGTTACTTCCATATGGGTATGTTTATGGCACCAAATACTAACTAATTCCTAAAGTAGCTCAACCAATCTTGACATGACTTTTAATATCAGTTAGAGAGCTAATCTAGTATACTTTTCAACATTTAGTATGATTTGGAGTAAAAGCATACAATATGAACCAACAATGAATAACAAATAATTTCCCATGAGAACCCACTGACATAATCTAATATATAAAAATCTCGTGACACGCTATCTGTGTTTCAACTCCTCGGAAACGGCTGAACCTATCTTTATGAAATTTTAAATAGGTATAAATTTAGTAGGGATGAGAAAAGGGTTGCAAAGTACATTATACCTCTAGGTAATTAGGGTGTCCCTATCCAGATTTTTTTTTTTATAAAAAAATACCTATAACCCCAAATTTTCACCTTCCCAATCTATATATCTTTCTAATGAACAATATCCAAATTATTCAACGGTCGTTCGTATTTCAAATAAAACGGAATTAATTACGTTGCTGAATAACGGATGGCGCTACGTCTGCCTAATTGAAATTTCTTCCACATATGCCTAAATCACTCACTAAACCAACTAGGTATGTGTTTGAGTGAGTCCCTGAATTGTTTGGCTTCACAATTGGAAACGGTGGGAGTCGCTGTAACCGGACTATAGGTTTTATAAGATTTTTCTAGTTTAGAAATACAATTGGAATCGGTAGATAACAGATTTCACGCAGACGAAGTTGCGCGGGTCAACTAGTTAATGTATATTATATTTGTTAAACCGTTTATATGAATATTTAGGATTTAAGCTGATTATAATAAGTACAACCTCTCTATATCCTGCAATCGTGTAAAGTGTGTTGTATATTAATATAGATATTACTTCTACAATACATTATACGCTGTTTTTACAATAAATCATGAAGTAAATGTTGAAACAACATAAATAATCTATCATTAATGTAAAGGTATAATTAATTAAATAACTTAAGAGACCTTTGTTACATCAGAAACAAAAACCGTTCGGCAAAGAGAAATCACCAAAAATCAGTCACGCACAAAGCAAAAGATGTAAGTACAATATAAAATATTAATCAAAGAAAATGTTGAATACTGTCTCGGTATCACTCACTTTTTATATGGAGATTTTTGAACCAAAATTTTTCACTTGCATGAACTATTTATCAAAATTTTCTTTTATACAAACTATAAGCCTCAGAATTACAAGATAAGATTATAAATAACTAAATGGGTGCAGTCGTTCTGAAATTCTGTGTTTACATACATTCGGCAAGTGATTTTTATTTATACATATATATTTATTGCAGGTGGTCCCACTGGCCACCGATTCTAAAGCATTTGAGACTCCGCGGACGATACGGCTATGGAGAGAAAATCCAAAAATTTAATTCGATAGTGCATGCTAAGGTAGGCAAAAACTTAAATATTTTGCTACTAGACATAATATAATTAATAAATACACAAGAAAATACTAGAGCGTATATTCGAGCTTACACGAGGAAGTTACGTAGAAATGTTACTAACGAAATTGAAAATGTCTTAGTCCTGTGTAGTTGTGAAGGCCCGTCAGGCCAATAACGTAGTCTGTTCGAATTAAAAAAAGGATGGAAGTGTAACAACTGAGAAAATAACCTAATTTTTCAAGTAAAACTACTTTAGGCGTAATTAAAAGGTAACTGGACGACAATACAACGGAAGTCCATTACGGCAATATGGCGTCACGATTCTGTACCAACCGGTTTATAAATATTTTTGGTTTTGTCAATAAATAGTTTATAAAAAAAAAACAAAAATTAAAAAAAATAATATTGGATAATAATAAAAATTATACAATAGAATTACTTATGTATATATGGGCGCGCGACCGTGCTGCCATCTGGTTTAAATGTAAGTAAGTAACAAATTAAATCAAAGCTTCATTGTTTGTGGTGCCATCTATCAGATAATTCGGAACTTAAGTAATAGGAAATATTATTAGCATTTCTTTATTATAAAATAAACAACATATAGAAGAGTTCGAACAGATTACTATCTTATAAAGCCAAAGAAGTTTTATTTCAATTGCGTGTGACGGTTACACACACTCATTTTTTTATACCATACTAGGGTGGCTATCACCACACTCAAACAGATCTAACCTAACCTACGTAACGAACAGTATTTAAATTAGTTGGAGATAGTTACCCCTTTAAAATGAATGACAAAAGTATTCCGTTATAGTTGGGATAAATGCTCAATAATTTGTAGTATTGCGGTTTTAGAAAAATACCAAATCAAAATAAGGCACACAATTATGAAAACACCGATTATCGTTAATATAAATAAGAGTTGTTGAAGTATGTATGCTTAGTACACATATATGTTTCAACAACTCATATATGTATGAATAGTTAGCTTAGCTTTGGTTAGCTCAGATAGATCGCGAATTGCATGTATCAGGCAACAGCCAAAGCCGAGGTGTGCCGTGCACCCTTGAGCTAGTTGTCAAAATAAAATCGGCTGAGTGCCTTAAGCGCTCGCCTTAGTAGCCCGGTGAAGCTGACCTTGCTGGGTCAATAGCGTAGTCAGTTCGAAAAAAAATAAAAAATTACGTGATTTTTTGTTTGTTCGTTTATTTGTTATTACCCAACTAATCACCATGATATTTTGTATATAATATGTTCTCAGGGATACAGAAATAGTGTGCCTTTTATTTAAAAAATCGGTTCTCTGTAAAGTCGGTTAGCGAACGATAATTTTACGTGATACGGTCATAAAAAAACATAATGAAAAATTGCATACTTTTATGAATTGAATTGAATTATTATATACCTATGTAGATAGATGCTATACAAGCCGAACGCTTAGGCCGATCGCGCCTCTCTATCGCTTGTTCCGCGCTCTCGCTTGCACGCTCGGCTCAGGCGGAACGTGCTAATGAGTCATGCTTTTTCGTGCGTGCAGCCGGCTTTCATCGATTTTTAAGACGTTATCACGTCAAAAAGTACTGTTCTGTTCCCCAGATTCCAGGTGCCAGGTTCAAACCTACATTAGTGTGAGCGTAGCCGCGGGCAAAATCTAGTATTTTAGGTTTTATAAATATTAAATTATCCTATCAACTCTCTTCCACTACAGAAGAATAGAAGAACGAAGACTGAAAGTTCTAACTAGTTCTAAAACTCGTATTACACCTAAATGCTACAAAGAGTTTTTTGTTTGTCACGATTTCGTAACTTAAAACTCAACCGATCATTATGACCGTTTGAATAGTTGTTATTAGAAGCATAGAACAGAAGGATATAAAGTCCAGTCCTTTTAATTACAAAAAAAAACAGTTCTCCAGAGATAAATTAAATCTACATTCACGCGAGACAAGCCACGAGCAAATGTTATTAGCTGATAAAGATCCCATCTCTAAATATTACAAAACAAAGTCCCACGTCTGTGAGTCTGTCTGTTCGGTATAAACTCAAAAGGACTGAAACGATTTTCATGCGGTTTTTACCAGTAGATGAGATGATTCATGAGGTAGGTTTGGGTATATAATTTGTCTGTTTTTTTTTATTATCAGGGCAGCATAACGTCCTCCGGACCCGCCAATAATAGAATAAAGTAAAACAGTTTTTTCTTCCAGATACAAGTTCGAGTTTCCCTTTTAAAGTGACTGGAAAATTTTGAAGACGATTGTTTGGAATTGTATTAATTGTTAATTTTGTGATTGAATATAATTTACTTAATTCGCATTTGATCCATTATTGATGATATTCGTCTGAACAACGAGTCACGTTACCTACAACTATCGACAGTTATTTTATCAAACAAATTTACGGTTGATAAAATATCTGACAAGCGACAGTCGTGCGATAAAGTGTTACATTAATTTTATGTCTATAATATTATAAAGCTGGAGGGTCTGCTTGTTTGGTTGGACCCGATAACCTCAGGAACTACTGATCCGATTGAAATTTCTTTCAGTTTTACATAGCCCATTTATCGAGGAATGCTATAGGCTATATATAACGCTAAAACCGATAGAAGCCAAGAACCAATGAGGCATGTTTCGAAATTGCTTTTTTTCATTTTGAGAGCTTCTGATACGTGTTAGCGTTAGCCTTAAGTAACTATTCCATGCGAACGAAGTCGCGGCCATAGGCTAATATAGTATAAATAGGCTGAGACGAAGCAGTTACGAGCCACTTGATTAGGCCCCCCTCGGCAGCGGCTCAAGCCTAGGTCCGATCCCTCGGCGTGGAGCCCTTGAGTACGCTGCTCGCGCGATACAGTGACACACCAGTACATCACTGCAACAACATTACACATATCACCTCCACACACGTGCACGCTCACACGCTTACACATAAAAAGTGGATGTGTTTTTCTTTTTTTTACCCGTATCGAACTGAAATAGTTCAGAAAAATTTCCGACACAAAATACACATAAGAGTTATTGAGACACGCATGCCTTGTACACATGCATGTTTCAATAACTCATATCTGTCTGAATAGTTTAGCTTAACTTAGGTTAGCTAACGCTTTCAACAGCCTCCCCTGGGAGTGCATCAGAGAAGCGCTAAAATACCATAGGGTACCCCTTTATCTACGACGCCTTATAGGATCATACCTGGAAGGTCGTCAGATCACGTGTATCGGTCAAGATGGCCGCATCATCATCAGGCAGATCACGTGTGGAGTACCGCAAGGGTCAGTCCTTGGTCCAGTATTATGGAACCTAGGTTATGACTGGGTCCTCCGGGGCGCCCTTCTACTTGGAGCGAGCCTAACTTGTTACGCCGACGACACGCTCGTAACGGCACGAGGGAAAACTATCCGGGAGGCAACCGCGCTAGCGTCTGTGAACGCAACTCTGGTAGTGGAAAGAATTGCAAAACTCGGGCTCGCGGTAGCGCTACACAAGACAGAGGCAATTTGTTTCTACGGTCCGCGTGGAGCAATGTCATTAGATGCTCACATAAATGTTAATGGAGTGCGTGTAAATGTAGTTCCAAGGATAAAATATCTTGGTCTAATTCTAGACAGCCGCTGGAAATTTCAAGACCATTTCAACCAACTGGCTCCACAGGTGATGAAAAGCGCTTCAGCCCTCGCGAGATTATTGCCAAACCTAGGCGGTGCTGGCGCCGAATGCCGCCTGCTATACCTAAATGTCATCCGTTCGATGGCCCTATATGGTGCCCCTGTCTGGTACAGGGACCTTTCGCCTCACAATAGCGCAATTCTACGGAACCTGCAGCGCATAATGGCGAATCGGATTATCCGCGGATATAAGACCATATCCCAAGAGGCTGCATGCTTACTATCGGGATCAATTCCGTGGAAATTGGTGGCACGCTCGCAGGCGGAGCTGTACTACTGGTACCATGACAGGATTGCGCGCGGGGACAGAATTCTCATAAAGGAGACAAAAGTGCGAAGAGCAATTCTAGAGCAGGAGTCCCTTCAGGTCTGGCAGAACGCGCTAGCTTTGCCTAGTGCAGGAGTCAGGACCATAGAGGCGATTCGTCCAGTTTTCCTGCAATGGATAGATAGGCGCCATGGCGCGCTTACATATAGGCTTGTGCAAATACTTTCTGGCCATGGGTGTTTCGGCCGATTCTTGCACAATGTAGTGAGAAAGGAACCGACGCCGGAATGTCACCACTGTGGTGACAACCAGGACACGGCTCAACATACCCTGGAATTATGCCCGGCATGGGCCGCCGAACGGAGTGAGTTGGTGTCCACCATCGGTGGGGATCTCTCGCTCCCGTCTGTCGTGCGGGCTATGGTGAGCAACGAGGAATCGTGGAGTGCAGTGGTCTCATTCTGTGAGTCGGTTATGCTCCAGAAGGAAGACGCTGAGAGAGCTAGAGAGAGGGATCCCGAGGCACCAGAAGCCAGACGGCGTCGTGGGACCGGGCGCGGGAGAAGGAGAGGAGGAGGTGATTTCCACCAGAGGCCGCCTTGAGGGATCTTCCCACGTAGGCTACGTAGGTATGGGGGGGTCAGGATTAGGAAACCTCTGGCTTGCCTACTTACCTAGTAAGTAGGCAAGATCAGAGGTTAGGCGGGCGTAGGGTTTGTGTAGGTAGGTAGGGTTGGTAGGGTTAGGGTGCAGGTAGGGCGGGGGGGAAGGGGGGGGGTGCTGGATAGGTAACCTCTGGCTTGCCTACCTACTAAGTAGGTAGGCAAGTCCAGGGGATTGGCGGGCGTAGGGCTTGAGTAAGGTAGGGTAGGGTCAGGATCGAGGGATGAGGGGGTTGCGTAGGATAGCGTAGGCCGGAGGGGATCTCAGGGTGGCTGAGGCGGATGAGGAGTAAACCTCGGTAAAAAATCAACGGTGGGGTGGCGGGGGAGCGGCTTAGCCTTTCCGCTGCCAACCGAACCCAGGGGGGAAGGGGCGGGGGCCCTTGACTCCCATTGCACGGGTTCGGCGGGCTGGGAGGCAGTCTCACAACCGGGCTGCCTCAGTCGTGTGTGGCGTGGGAAACGCCTGCCGCCGGAGGGTGTTGCGGAGCCTGTTCGCGCACCCCGTGACACCACCCATAGTGCGGCGTTGGTTGTCGTGGAGTTTTAGCCGGTTGAAGTCGCCGAATGGCACCACCCCTGCGTGACTATCACAAAGGCCGGTGGTCGGTTCAGCTCAGGCTCTCCCCCGGGGGCCTGACAGTCCATGATGGATTTTCACTCCACGTTAAAAAAAAAAAAGGTTAGCTAAGATAGATCGCGAATTGCATGTAACAGGCAACAGCCAAGCCGAGGTGTGCCGTGCACCCTTGAGCTAGTTGCCCAAATGAAATCGGCTGAGTGCCTTAAGCGCTCGCCTTAGTAGTCCGGTGAAGCTGTAGAGGCCTCTAAAAAGGCCAATAGCGTAGTCAGTTCGAGAAAAAAAAAACAGTTACGAGCATCTTCCTTCTCTGTTACGTAACCTATTTTTTTTGTAGTTTTTAAGTAAGTAAATCAATAGATTATTAACCCTTCGTGTACGACCAGAGTGGACGCTATAATCGAGCATCGAGCAAGGCGTAGCATACGGCGTTCGTATCAAACATATGCATTTAATACGTGAGTGTCCTGAGTGGCGCGCGAGCGTCGCTCTTGGACGCTGCTCGCGCCGCACGTGACTCCCCGCTCAACGCTCGTTTATAGCCACAGAGTACGTTATATAAAATTATAGCGTCCACTCTGGACGTACACTTATAATCGTTATATTAGTAACACAGAGTATAAATAAAATATATAATCCTTATTTGTTGTTGATTGTACTCTATAGGCACGGCCTGTCTGATATTGTTTTGAGTACACATGATCTTACCAACGGGTTTTAGGAGGTTTATTCTAAAACTGATATAATTAATTAATTAAATTTATATTACAATTGGAAAGTTCGAGACTTCGCTTGTGCTTAATAAAACTTTTTGAATAATGTATGGTTTATTTTACATTTGCAATATTTCTTATCTAACCAAAGTTGATATCGTAAACGATTATCATGAAAGGAATTATTTAATCTTATTGAAATTAATGTTTTTAGTTAATGTGCACTTACACAACAAGTTCTTATTGAGAATTTAATATAAAAGTTACATTAATGGTACTGCCAATCTTTTAAAATAATTTTCGTTCAAAACAATCGCTTACTGTATTATATTTGTTAATATTTAAGAATTTCGGTAAAATATAGCAACAGAGAATAGTGAAAAGAATTCTATGCCTTATATAATTCATTTACTTTTAAGCCTATTACTTATTTCATGTACTATTGTATTAAAAGGTAATATATATTATAACCTATATATCAGAAAAAATAGACTAAGTGAGAATAACTAAAAAAATACTGACGTAAAAGACGAATGATTTTGCAACCAAAGCATACTAACGGACAAATAGACGCACAGAAGGGTCATTGCCTGATATAATATGTAAAGTTAGAAAAGAAGATTAAGACTTATTAAAATACTTGTGTATAAAAATTACTATATGTTTTTATAATATTTCCTTAAGAAAAATAATAGGTAAAATTAATAACATGAACTGATTTATTAAACTAAGATTTTTAGACTAAAAAATGTGGTTTTTTAATCACGTACTTACTTACTTTTCTCTGCTATTTATTTATTGATACAAGTTCACAGTAGTTCTAATTTGAACTTTCCTTAAAACTCCATGAATGGTATCAGAAAACCAAAACTGTTTTTTGTATATCCCATTAGTTTTTGATGTGAGCTAATCGGATATAGAATTGAAGTAGGCGAGCAATATTGTCGCTCAGAATAACTTCAACCATGGATATCAACCGTGTTACTATCTGGTAAGAGCTGTTATTTAATTTTTTTTTAGTTAATCGTAAAATATATAATAACTTTCATTTGAAGTGTAAACAGAGTTGGGTGTTTTATAAAAATAGATTCAATTCACTTACTGTGGTCCACGTATCTTTTTATGAATTATTAAATTATGTAATGTAAAATATAATATTATGTACAAAATATACGTCAAATAATATTTAATATAAGCTTGAAATAGCATTCGCAGATCAATCAGTTCATAAATTAATTCCTTTAAAATATGTTATTTCCAAATTACATCAAAAGATGGCGCTAATATGAAAGTTAATCAATATTGAATTTTTATTTGTCTCTGATGCAAGCTCTGACCTACTAAAGCATTTGAAATACAATGGAACCTCTTACATACGCAAAAATATGCTTACATTTAATTTTAATATATTATCTCTGAGAGACTCTTTTAATGGCATAACATTTACAATACGAATACGCAATATTTACACAAAAATGAGAGCACTTTAACATGCTCAAAATTTGCACACTCTAAATCACGGTACGAACATGGAATATTCCTGTCATTATCAAATTGTTTTTAGAAATTGTAATACAATATAAAATACCAATTCACCCATCAGCAGAATAGTTGACAATTATAATTTTAAAACAACAACAACGTAATTCTTTATTGATATTATATCTCGTTATTAATCGTTACTTCTCTCTAGAGACATAAACAATCACAACGCCTATATATTTCCAGCTTAGCTATACTCTTTATACGAGAGCTCGTATGGTGCAAGAGTAGTATTAGAAAGTTTCCAGATAACTTCGAGTTTGGAGCTTCGACAGCTGCTTACCAAATTGAAGGAGGATGGAACGAAGACGGTTGGTGCTTGTCTCTTACTTATTTATTACTTTGTTATTGGGATTACTTTTGGGGTATAAGGGCTTTCGAATAACATCATAAGACTTGAGACACCCGAGCCAACCTCACCTGCACGTGGTTCACCCCGCTGAATAACGAATGAGGCAATGATGAAAGCGGGGTGGTAGGGTATTACAGCCTGACTGGATCGCAACCATCATGTATATGGTGAAAAAGCCCGTCATAGTGATTCGCTTTAGCGGGTCGGGATTAGCCTGTGCATATCCATCTATACGCAGGCCGGCATGACAGCGGCGACCGGCGATGGATAGTGTATTACTTGGTGGTCACCATTGTTTTTGGACTTTACTGTGCTTAACATCGGGCATAGTGTAGTCACTTGGCTGTGCTAAAAAAAAATCAATCAAAAGTTGAATTTTTTTAATACTTTATATGTCTTAGCGTTTCACCACAATTTCATTTGTAGTTAAATAAGGATGGTCTAAGATGGTAAAAGCGCTAAGCCTAGTGTTACTGGTTATCAAGTACAGTTGCCAGATTACACCAACAGGTGCCATGTAACAGATTGTCAACTTGAGAGTGGTAACCAGCAAGACGGATTAGAAAAAGCCCTACCACCATGCAATGAGTTCATCATGATACTTTCTTTCACCGAAAACTCCGGTTCAGTTGCTAGGATTCGAACCTACGTTTATTGACGCGATCCGAATACGCTATCAACTAGGTATTATCGATTCAAGTTAAATAAAAAAAAAACATAGTGTAGTTTTATGAAACCAAGATGCAAGTGGGATTTTTTTTCGTATCGTTGGAATTTAATTGAAAGTTTTCGGAAAATGATTCGATTTAGATGATTAAAATCGCGTTTTTTTATCTTATCTTGATAATTGGGGAATGGGAATGATAAGGGAAATTAGCAGTAAACAAGATATCTAACTTTTAATTTCATTTCTGCGTATTAGAGTACGGAATTCACAATAAATAAAGTAATTCATATGATATGTGCCCGTTAAAAATTGAGCACAATATTTATTTAAATCATTGAATCATTTTCAATTGAGCTATGGGCGTCGCCATATTGTCCTTGGCTTCTCTACCAAGCGCCTTTCCCGCGTCCGACTCTAATACGACGGAAATTCTAATGGATGGAAAAAATTGATGTAATAGGAAAAAGCTTCACTTCAAAAAGAAATGGTAATAACCTTAACGTTAAAACAAAACTAATAAAATGTTCAAGTTCTTGACGATGTTTCCAGTTACATAACATGTTTTGAAATTACTATTCTAGGCAAAGCTCCATCTATATGGGACATCGCTACGCATAAGGAACCATCGCCAATAAAAGACAATAGTGATGGAGATATCGCTGCAGACTCTTACCACCAATATAAACGGGACGTCGAAATCATGAAAGAACTTGGACTTGATTTCTACCGGTTTTCCGTCTCCTGGACTAGGATACTACCGAACGGTTTTGCTGACAAAATCAATCAAGCGGGAATCGATTATTACAATAATTTAATTAATGAAATGTTGGACAGTAATATAAAACCTTTTTTAACGATGTATCACTGGGATTTGCCGCAAAACCTTCAAAATTTGGGAGGTTGGACCAATCCTCTTATAGTAGATTGGTTTGCTGACTACGCGAAGGTTTTGTTCGATACATTTGGTGACAGAGTACAATACTGGATTACAATTAATGAACCCAAGCAAATCTGCTACGAAGGCTACGGATCTGATCTCAAAGCCCCTATCCTTAATATGACGGGTATAGGAGATTATCTTTGCGCGAAGAACGTACTACTAGCTCATGCGAAAGCGTACCATTTGTATGATGAAGTTTATAGGAAGAAACAGAATGGTTCGATTGGTATAAGTATAAGTTGTACTTGGTATGAACCAGCCTCAGATGCAATTGATGATCAACAAGCTGCGAAAGATGCTAGGCAGTTTGATGTAAGTTTTATAGCTAAATATATAATTATAGGAAATACAGTAATGTTGTACGCGTCTGAGTGCTGGGCTACGCGAATGGCGGATGATAAAAAACTACATGTGGCAGAGATGCGAATGTTAAGGTGGATGTGTGGTGTAACTAGAATGGATAAGATTAGGTATGAATATATCAAAGGAAGTTTGAAAATAGCACCAGTAACAGATTAGTTAAGGAGTAATAGGTTAGCATGGTATAGACATATTGTAAGGAGAGATGAAGACCATGTAACTAGAAAAGCTTTGGATATGACGGTCGATGAATATAAGAGTAGAGGAAGACCGAAAAAAAGATGGATGGATTGTGTGAAAAATTATGTGTGTAAAAGGTGTGATGACTGAGATGACATCTGATAGGCGAGCGTGGAAAAGGAAAACATGTTGTGCCGACCCTACTTAGGTGGGATAAGGGTAAGAAGATGATGATATAATTATAGGAAAAAGACAAGCGACTAAAGCTGCTTGAGTTACACGTACAGATACGTTTTAAAGTGGTAATAGTTATGATTAACAGAGATTGATTATCAATTTACTGCTTAAGAGATGGTGGCTTAATGGCTGATATGTTCAGATACTGTTTCAACAAAATCCATGCAGATGAGCTGGAACTTTCGGTAAAAGGAAGTACTGTGATGAAACCATGGCATGGTGGCAGGTCTATTGCTAATGCCGCATTGTATAGTTACTACATTCAAGTTGGAGATCTGTCGCCAAGCGACTGTGGATGTGTTCCAATAGCTGTAGCAAAAAGTTCTTAAAGCAATAGCTTAGGAGCCAGTACCTTTAGGATTAGCCTGTTCACCATCTTGTTTCACAACATCATTTAACATCAGTTGAAATTATTTATTAATCTGGCCCTCTAGTTTAAAAGTCGTTGGTAATTTAGTCCGCATTATATACCACTAGTATATTTTGTTTACGTGTCCATCACAACTAAGCGGTTCCACTAAGAACAGTCTTAATATGTCCTAGAATAAAATGTTTCTCCTTTTAGAGATTTCCTATCGTATTTGACAAGAGTCTTTTATTTTGCTTTACATTGTCAATTTATTAACACATTTAATGAATACATCATTTTCAGTGGGGCCAATACGCACATCCAATATTTTCAAAATCCGGTGACTTCCCAGAAGAACTGAAGCGTAACATTGCCATAAAGAGCGCCGAACAAGGATACCCAAGATCTCGTCTACCAGAACTATCGGTGGCCGAAGTTACCGCGATCCGTGGTTCTTCGGATTTCTTTGGAATGAACACATATACCAGTAAGTTGACTTACAGGGACGCTTCACTAGAAGGAATGTATGCAGTGCCATCTTACCAGGACGATATGGGAGCTGTAATGATCAAGGATCCAACTTGGACCCAAGCACAGTCTAGCTGGTTACAGGTATAGTATTAGGACGCAATATAGTTTTATAACTTACTAACTGATACCTGCGACTTAGTCTGCTTTGTTCTGTGCATGCATATCACACCACTTACGCCATTCTCCACTAAAAGGAGATAGATATATACATAAGATACACATTGTAGATCTCGTAGTGCTTATAAAAAATTTCGTTTTTTTACATTAGTAACTAACTATATATACTAAACGAAGATATCGTAATATTTTTTTAGATCAGGATTAATTATTTAAAAAGAGAAACTAAAACATTTTGCTCGAAATGTGTCCAGTAGCTTTTGTCTGTCGTGCGCACAACAGCAGACCCCATTTTAGATAATTTTATTTACATATAACTCTCATTTATAACCTAATGAGATATTTAATAAATCATAATATACTTATTACATTTAATAAACAATAACTGCGTCCAAAAAGTATTCAGTACACATTAAAAAAAAAGGTAAACAAATCCTCCTAACAACGTCTCTGCTCGGCAGTTGCGTCAATACCCCCTAGAAGTAATGATATTCTGCGGTAATACTTTGTTTTAACGGCGCTGCGGTAGTTTTCACATGTATTTGGAATATTTTAGATCTGACATTGGTCGAGAGGTTACCCGACGTCCCCCTATAAGAGTTGTGACATTGGCCTATATGTTTTGATTAATTATTTGTGATTTTAGGAAGTACCATGGGGCTTCAATAAACTGCTTAAGGAGGTCAAGAATCTATATGACAATCCTCCGGTATTCGTCACAGAAAATGGTTGGTCTACAGCTGGAGGACTGTTGGATGATGACAGAATATCATACTACAGGAACTACCTTAATGCTTTGTTAGACGCGTTAGATGAAGGTTGTAACGTTAGAGGATACACTGCTTGGTCTATGATAGACAATTTTGAATGGATGCAAGGATACACGTAATTTCTATTTTATTTTCCTCAAGTAATATACACAGACATAGGTATTATAATTGAAAATATTTCTTTTTTTTTTCAGAGAAAAATTTGGCTTGTACGAGGTGGACTTCACAAGTGTCGAGAGAACTAGGACACCTAGAAAATCGGCTTATATTTATAAAGAAATTATTAGATCGAAGACATTAGACTTCAATTTTGAGCCGGATAGTTATTTCGTTGACACATAAATGTAATTGTTACAAAATCAATAAAGTATAAAAAATTTAAACAATATAAATTGAAATATTTTTTTTTAATCGAATTACACTGTTATCAATGATAGGAAACATGAAACACATTAGCCATATTAATATACTGGTTGTAG
Source organism: Antheraea pernyi (assembly GCA_015888305.1). Classification (NCBI taxonomy): domain Eukaryota; kingdom Metazoa; phylum Arthropoda; class Insecta; order Lepidoptera; family Saturniidae; genus Antheraea; species Antheraea pernyi. The sequence goes on along the minus strand of MU158736.1, from coordinate 1,121,286 downwards.
AGCCTTTTTAACATAAACACAAATACCATATTTTTAACTAAGTATTCAGCACTATCGTCTATGAGCCACTGTGAATACAAATAGTTAATATTTCAAAAATACTTTAATATATGTATATGAAAACATTTATTATTTAACATTTATTTCTTCATTGCATAAGATACTTCAGATGTATTTACAATATTATGTAATTGTTACCTTTCCTCGTACAGACGCTTCTGTTACTCTGAAGAATTTTTATGGTTCCAATAAAGCTTAATATAATATCATACAGTATTGTATAAATTGGTGCATTAAACAAAACATGACAAGAATCATATATGTATTTTAAGTGGTTTAAAAGACTTGAATCCAGAGTCAATAATAGTTGACCATAAAAAATATAATGGTGTCATGGTGTGTCAAATTTGTTTTGTTTATGTGTCATGTTAGCAGAGTTTAGACGTAACTTTGTGATTTTTCAATGAAAATGTGCGATTTAAACGATAATCCACTAAAGCTCAGTGTAAAATGGAATGGCAAGGAATACGATATTCCAGAATTCTCACCGTCGGATTCTGTTGCGATGTTGAAAATAGCTATAGAAAACGCCACGGGCGTCCGTCCGGAAAGACAAAAGCTGCTCAATGTAAAATTTCAGGGTAATTTATTATTACTAAAACGATTATAAAGTATTTTTAATTAACTCTGCGTTATAAAATTCTATAACTGACTCGTATACATTGTTCATATGACCATAATATTAAATAATTAACCAGGTCAGAAACGAATTAATTTATGTAACCAGATTCGGTTTGTATGCTTTCATAAATATTAAAATTGTCATAATGACCATAAGCTAAAGTAAGTTTTGTGTTAAATTTCGATCTTTCTATCTACAAACAATCGTAGAAAATGAAAAGGAAATATTTTTCACTAGAATTAGACTACAGATTTTGTACTAACATTGAACATGAAATCCATATTGATAATACATTTGTTCGCACCTGATTTTATAAATAAAAGAAATATATATTTAAGCATTATAAATATAAGTCATTACCAAAGAACTGTGATGGAAAGTTTATAGGTAATTGGAAAAACTGTAAAATCATATCTCTATAAATTTTTATTAAGAAGTGTTGTTATTTATGACAAGGTGATACCCTCTACAGTGTTTATTATGTTAAAAATATATGTTATGTATAGAGGAAAACCATATAAAAAATTTCAAATCAAATACATACTTTGCTAATAAAATTTCTTTGTAGACAGTGTTATCCATTTACTTTCTCTCTCTTGCACATTTGTATTACACTGCTTGTCACACTTAAAAAAAAATTGATTACTTTTTGCATAATATACTCCAATTATACAATTACATATAATGGAAATCCTCAGTTGTTTTATTTATTATATAAATTGAGAATTGTTAGAAAAGTAATGAAGGTCAAGACATTACACTGAACCTGAGCTATCATTGAAGGAAAATACTATGATTAATCCATAGCAGTATGGGAGGGTTTTCCTCGCCCACCTGCCTAACTTCCTACCTGAATATGAAAATCTGTCACCAACCAAATTTAGATGTGTTTAACTAGCGACACTTGAATATTAGTCACCTAGGTACAGTGTATTACTGTCATCAGATACGAACCACATTGTTATTTAATATCAAATGAGTTTGTTGTAAATCTGTTGACCTATACATAAAAATTAACTGTCCAATGTATGTACGTGCATTACTTCCAAATGGCTGCAACTATTTGCCTAATTCTTTTCTGTTGCTTATTAAATGTCAAAACAGAGTTTGCTTGTAACAAAAATATTTAAAAAATCATAGGGACAAGTTTACAAAGTTGGGTTAAAAAAATTTCATATATAAAAGTAAGCGAGTGAATTAGACAGAAGGCAGTGAAGAGAAGGCTGTAGTCCAGTGAAGCTGTGAAGACCCTGCAAGGTCAATAGTATATAAAAAAAACAGTGAAGAGAATTTCAAAAATATTGATATTAGTGTTGATTTGCTTAGTTATCAATTTATGTCTCTGCCTGGTCCTTCTGTAAAAGGCAAATTTGGTTTTAATTTCTCCGTTAGTACATTTCTGTGAGTACCTAGGACCGGCAGCTAGTTAAAACTATTTTTTTTCTGACTCTTCATCTACAAAACTTTGTCTGCTTTCTTAAATTTGACTTGTCTTTGTAAAAAATGTTTAAAATGGTAGCAACTACTGTTATTATTTTACTTAACTATTAACTGTTCTACATTTGTGACATGTGTTACATATATTGAGATCATTCTTATCTTTTATTGTCATTTAAAGAATTGTAATCCACAATGTCTCGCGTCAAAGAGGAGAGAGAGTCATCAGTCTAGAAATGAAAAACGTAAACCAAAATTCGTAATATATTCATACAGGAAAAGTAGCAACAGACAACTGCACACTATCGGATTTAAATCTCAAGCCGAACTTGAAAATTATGATGATGGGTTCACTTGAAGAGGCGATACAAGGTGCTCAGACAAAACCGGATGTTGGTGATGAAGTTATTAATGATTTAGATATAGAGGAAGAAGAAGTGGATGTAGAAAATCAAGAGGTAATTTATGATTTCGATATTTACATCATTCTAACAAACATTTTGTGTAGTGTGTAGTAGTGTAGTGTAAATTTGTTTGTTTGTGTATTTATTTGATTGTTATTTTTTCTTCTGAACTACCCAACGAATTGTCATGAAATTTTATATACACATATGTGGGTCAGCACATAAAAATATGTAGTGTATCTTACAAAAGTGTTACAAAAGTTAACCATTTGATATTACATACAGACACTTCATTTTTATTATATATATAGAAGATTACTCATAATTAAAGTGAAAACCTTCATTATAATCTTCATAACACAAACATTTAGCTATCCTAAGGCATACAACAAATAGAGAACCTAATGCTAATAATTATTCCATAATAGTCTTTCATGATTGAGTGGGAAAAGTTTATGTAAAAGGTGTAAATTATAGGAGTATCAAAAGGAGTTGATGGCATAGGGTTGGAGGAACTGAAATGAGGATTATTTTTCAAGAAAAAACTTTTTTTTTAATTTCATATCCGGCAAATGAACAGATGTGTCATCTGATATTAAGTGATCACCACCATCAATAGACACTAACAATATCAGGGGAGTCGAAAGTGCGTTATCAGCCTGGTTGGGGATAGGGAGGGAGTGAGGAGGGGAGGTGGACCTTCCGCACTCTCACTAACCTAACGAGAAGCAACAATGCAAGCACTGTTACATCACGTCGGTTTTTTATGAGAGGGTGGTACTACCCCGGCCGAGTCGACCAATGCTGAAACCATATGGGGTTAATTAGAAGCCAGTTTCATTAATACATTATTAGACAATAAACAAATAACTACTAATTGAAATAATGATCAATATATTTAATTATAGATATATTTAGCGAAGATCAACAAAAGAGTTCGTGATTACAAGATAAACTTATTAAATGAGCCTCGTCCCGGCAAGAAGCTTTTAGTTTTAGATATAGACTATACATTATTTGATCACAGATCTGTAGCAGAAACTGGTGAGTTTTGTCTCTTCTAATTTATTTTTTAAGACATTAAATTATACCCAAATTATAAAGACAAAAATCAATATTATAAAAATGTATAAATCATGCTGAGTCACAAGTAACTATTATGAAACTGAATTACGCTATGGCTACCCAAAATCTCGGCAGCGGCTCAAGCATTCGGCTCGGCATTATCCGATGCGAAATATATATAAGAGTTGCTGAGGTATGTATGCCTGGTAATCATATATGTTTCAACAACTCATATATGTATGAATAGTTAGCTTAACTTAGGTTAGCTCAGATAGGTCACGAATGGCATGTATCAGGCAACAGTTCAAGCCGAGGTGTGCCGTGCACCCTTGAGCTAGTTGTCAAATAAAATCGGATGAGTGCCTTAAGCGCTCGCCTTAGTAGTCCGGTGAAGCTGTTAACAACATAGACAATAGCATAGACAATTCGAAAAAAAAAAAAGCTATGACTACCATATCCATTAAGGTCCCGAAATAAAACACAAAAGAAGAAATTAGATTTGATAAATCTATTAAATCAAATAACTGTGCCTGCGACTTCGTCTCCGAGAAATCTTGTCTAAAATCAGTGACTAATAATGTCATTTGAATGTATCAAGTCCATTTACTTATGTATTTTTCTCAGCGTCGTCATTAAAATTACAATAATCTTTTATAGACCAAGGGATTGTAATGAAACAAAGACTAAATGTTATTCGAACATATGCTTTATGATCTACAACCTGACTGTGTCGCAACCAACATGTATATGGCGAAAAAGCCCGTCATAGTGATTCGCTTCTGCGGGTCGCGTTTCGGGATCAACCTATGCATATCCAGCTTTTCGCAGGCATGACAGCGGCGGCCGGCGATAGATAGTGTGTCACTCGGTGGTCGCCGTTGTTTTTGGATTGTACTGCGCTTACCATCAGGCACAGTGCAGTCATTTTGTCGTACTAATATATAAAAAAAAAAAAACAAAAAAAAAATTCAGCAGTGAATGTGTCCAAACAAACAGACACATTTCTGAAGAAGATTGAAATGTATTTTATTACTTATTCGTACACACCTGGAAAACTTTTTTTATAAGAATCTAAAATGTACAGACACGTTGATTTACATCCATTATATGTATGTATAAAAGATATTATTCAAATTTCAGTTAAAAACGATTTTTTCTTTTTAAATGTGATTTTAGTTACACCTGCAATTGTTTCTTTTATGCATTAAAATAATGTATGTATCCTATTATTTTTAATTTATTTATTTCCATTATATACATTATGTTCTCTATTATATTTACATTACTTATTTTCCCTATGTATATTATATTTCAGTTTTTATTGATATTTTATTTATTAAGTACTGTAACTTGCACTGGGTTTCAGCCGATAATTAGTGCTGAGAGTTTCTTATGACACTTTAGCATGTGCTGAGTTGGAGACCCTTTCATGTAGTCCTGTGAAGCTCTTAAGACCTTGCTAGGTCAAAGTTCAATAGCGTAGTCAGTTCGAAAAAAGACACCCTTTCATAATGCTGCCATGTACACTATTTTATCCACTCTTGTATACTTTATAAGTTACAATAAAATGCATTACGAATAAAATATTTCTTTCTTCTCTATCTCAATGTGGTTTTAAAATATTTTCAGGTTATGAACTAATGAGACCATTTCTTCACGAATTCCTAACATCAGCTTACGCAGACTACGACATAGTGATTTGGTCAGCGACAGGTATGAAGTGGATTGAAGAGAAAATGCGATTGCTCGGAGTCTCCACACACCAAGAATACAAGATCATGTTCTATCTGGACTATTTGGCCATGATCACAGTCCATACCGCAAAATATGGTACCATTGATGTAAGTAATAGTATTAACCCCTGAATCGATTTTTTTTTTTGGCGGGATGTTGGAATGTCATGTATTTGTGTTATTTAACTCTATATTCTGTCATACTAGTGGTGATTTTCGTAATATAGTTTGGTTGTAGTGGGCAAGTAAAGTGGATGGGATGGATATCACGGAGTATGTACTCTGACTTGCCACAACAATTCCCTGGAGAGTTCTAACCTTGAAATGATCACAAAAATCGTGTAATACATTTTACTTTACATTCACAATTGAACGTGGTAGGTGGAGCTGCGGTTGAATTTTAAATTATAAATGCAACGTCCATCGTGCCTGCTAGTTTATTATAAAATTTGGAAAAAATTACCATAAAGAAGTTATGTAATATAAAATGATAATTTTTTAAAACTTTGCTAGATATTTAAATGGAAACCACGCAGACAATGTCGAGGGCATCAGCTAGTTCTAACTATTATTATAAATGTTAATGTAAATTTGTTTGTTACACTCGCACACCTTAACTAATGAACCTTTCAACATGAAATATTTTATAAAAGTCAGGAGTACTTGGGCAAAAAAAAAAGTATTATCCCCAAAGGAAAAATTCAAATCTACACTAATGGGAATAGAATCTGATATAAAAATAAATGGAATCAAAGAGTATAAACTATTATTAGTTGCATCCCCCAAAAAATCAGAATTTTCTCTCCTAAGTTACTCCAACAGTAAACTTTCTAATTAGTTGTAACTTGAAATATAAAATAACGAAGAATGTATTTAAATTTCAATTTATGACTACAGAAAGAGACATGGGGTGTTATTCAGCCAGATTAAAAGATTGTTCTCTAAGAATAATACAAATTTACATTAATTGCAGCAAAAGTTGGTATAAAAATAAATGGTAATTAAGAGTATACACTATTATTACAAGTTACTTCTAAAGAAATTTTACTCCCAAAGTAAACTTTCTAATTTGTATATAACTTATATTAATTTAAGAGTACAGAAAAGGCGATAGATAGGGTGTTATTCAGCTGAAATAAAATACTGTTCTCTAGTATAATAATTCAAATATACATTAATGGGAGTAAAATCTGGTGTAAAAGAACTGGAAAAAGAGTATACACTATTATTAGTTCCATCCCCAAAAGGTCTAATTTTCTCTAACAAGTTACTCCTAAAGGAGTTTTACTTCTAAAATTAACTTTCTAATTAGTTGTAGCTTATAATATTAAATAACCAAGACTATATCATCATGAGCCTGTAAGAGATACACTGCAGGGTCATAGGCCTCTTCTCGAAGGAAGGTATTGTCATAATCACCACGCTAGACCATGACATATTGCGAATTTCAAATTCTGGGAAATCCACTGTTCTTTATTTTCCCACATACAGTCGTACAAAAAGACATTTGTCAGGCTCAGGTTTCTCACGATGTTTGCCTTCACGGTCAGCTGATAGTGTTACCAATATAAATTAGTAAATGTATGCTACATCAAAGTGTTATTTCATGTTAATATAAAATAATATTTAAATATTTATCAAACAACAAGTGTCCACAAAACAAATTATACAGTAACAAGCTATTGTACTACGCTGTCTCGCCCTGAATATTAAAAAAAAATCTTTGACAAATTATAACCAAAACCTTCCTCATGAATCACTTTATCCACTGGTCAAAACTACATGAAAATCCGTTCAGTAGTTTTTGAGTTAATCGCGAATAGACAGACGCGGCAGTGGACTTTGTTTTATACTATCTAATGACGATACATAATTAATAAGTTTAAAAATAAAATTAAATAATTATAATAATATGTCCTTATATACTAAGTTATATGAATATGAAAAAGGATGAAAAGATGAAAAATACACTATTATATAACAACCGATATCCAGTGTTTCATGAAAGGACTTTTGTACATGTCTAAAAATATATATCGTTATGTATATGTATATTAAATATAAATTTATTTTATAGCTTGTAATATCATACTGAATTAACATTCAAAACCGTTCTAGGTGAAACCGTTGGGTGTGATCTGGGGTAAGTACCCGCAGTATAGCTCCAAAAATACAATAATGTTCGACGACATAAGAAGAAATTTTATAATGAACCCAAAGAGCGGTTTAAAGATCCGTCCATTCAGACAAGCGCATTTAAACAGAGACAGGGATAGAGAGCTACTACACCTCTCTACTTACCTCCGCGATATAGCCCACTACTGTGATGATTTCGATCAATTGAACCATAAAAAGTGGGAGAAATATCGACCCGACAGAAGGAGTCAGCAGGCTGGGAGTAAAAGGAAAGCTGAAGACAGTGCACCGTCAACAGCCAGGCAATGACAGTAGATATAAAATTCGGATAGGGACGTAAAACTCGACTATCGATACATTTTTATCGACTTTAAAAAATATCGACTAATTATAACATACATAAGGGTAGGCGGTTTTATATTATCGTGCCTTTTACTGTCGTTTAAGGTAGAATTTTCCAGAAATAGGTTATCAGGTACAACAACTGTTATTAATAATTGCAAAAATTCGATGATATTATCGAAAATAATAAACTTTAAAATATACAAATAAGGACCATCCATAAATTACGTCCTATGTAAAGGGTGTGTGAAGAGGTTATTAAAGTGTGACAAGAGGAGAGTCATAAACTTTTTGATGTCACGTTTATATTAATTACTAATATTACAAATTTAATTTAAACGATTAGGTACTTTATTCGTATAATCATAAGGTGTAAATTTGTTTAACAGGTTTTGGTTACATTTGTATCAGTTTTGTGCTTCGAAAGTCTTTGACATACGTTTAAATATCAATACCAAGGAGCTTTAAATGGGCTTAAAACCCAAGGAAACAAAATTATTAACATCTGTATCTTACATTTGATTTGTTATATTTTGTAAATGTTTATAACTGTTTAATTGATTATTGGTTCTATGTGAAACGGTTCTAAATAGAAATATATAGATATAATTATTTCCATTTTGTTTTAATTTTATAATTTATACATTTCTAATTACAATATATATGACGTGACATCGTCGGAATCCAGACAATTATGAAAATCAAGTTACGTAATTTATGGATGGTCTTTAAATTATTTTTGAAGTAAAACTTCTTTAAGCACGCTTTACTTGGGAAGTAAGCTAGCGAATGAGTCACGAGAGCGTTACGAAAACGTGTGATCGGGCAAGACGAACGGAATTTGAAAGGGAGATATAACGTTAGTGAAGATAGAAAGAGAGAGTTACGTTTCGTATTATCAATGATAACGCATAGTAAATTTAAATACTTGTAGAAAATTCATATATATATATATATATACCAGGTGAAAGGTTAAACACTCGCATTATTCTAGGATATAATACTCCATGGTCACATTTAACATATAGAATAAAAATATCAAAACAAATATTAATAAAGAACAAAGATAACCTAAGTTAAAGTTTGCTCTATGAATTTCAAAAGTATAAACCTAGGTGCAATGACGGGTGCCGAAAGCTGTAAGGAGCGACCCGGAGTTAATAACCTTCGATAATAAAACAGACCATAAACCCTTTTATTTTGTTCATGCCGTTCCAACGTTTACATTCAAGTGAAAGCGATATCACCTGACAGTCGTTGACACCGTACTTTAACATAGACGCGTAGAGAATTGCGTATAATGTTTGCGTTTTTCTAGATAATTAGGTCGAATATTAAGCACCCATTTTTTTTATTGGTTTATGACGAGAATCGAGTGCAGAGTATCCTCCGTAAATATTGCTAATGTCTAAACTTTCAGTCTGTATAGAAGGAGCTAAAGAAGTTTTACTTCAGTCGTGTGCTTTAAAGTACATTAGTTTTTTTTGTAATTTATAACCGATATATTTTATTCAATAGAGTCATTGAATAAAAAATACACACGTTAGATGCAACAAAATGATATTTAAAAAAAATGTTGATAGTCGAGTCTCTATGGTTGAAAAGTGTAAACATATAGAGGTCGACTTCAGTGAATCGCCTTAAAAAGCTTTGTAAAGACTGTGTACGTGCTTAGATAAAAGAAAAAAATAATCGATTTACAAGTTTTTTCACTCTATCGATACGATTGATGGAGTTTCTTTGTGAAATTCTATCGTAAATATTCCATAATTCGAAGCGATGATAGTTTAGTTTGGACTTAGCGTCGATGGACGTAGGTTCGAATCCTTTTGATTGAATCGGAACTTTCGGTAAAGAACTTTTTTTTTACATCATAACTGGCAAACGAACTTTTGGGTCATCTGATGTTAAGTGATCACCACCGTCAATAGACACTAATAACACCAGGGGAGTTGAAAGTTGCCAGCCTGTCTTTGGTGGAAAGGGAGTGAGGAGGGAAGGGAGGTGGGCCTCCGGCGCTCTCACTGATCGAACGAAACGCAACAATGCAAGCACTGTTACTTCACGTCGGTTTTCTGTGAGAGGGTGCTAGTACCCCGAACGAGCCGACCCATTCATACTGAAACCAGTAATAGTTTCAACTAACCTCGGTATCGATTTATAAAAACTGAAAATGTAAAAAAAATCACATGAACGATTAAAATTGGATTTGGCTCATTTTTAAACGTAAAGACTCAATTATTTTAAGATTTAAGTCAATATCTGTTAAAAAATATCATTTTTGCTTAAACTCTAATAATAGCGTAATTATACGTACCTTAGATGATACTCTGAAGAGTTATCTATCGATTAGTAAACGACTCATGAAAATTTGTTCAACCGTAACTTCCGACGATTGGGAATCGAATCGACAAATCCAAAACATATTAATACATACGAAATAAGCCCCTATTTCTTGGACTTTAAGTTTTAAAATCTTCATTACTGTAATTAGTCAATATTTCTCTACAATTATTTCAGTACATATTGATCCTATATAACAAAAAAAAATGTGTGTGTGTACTTATGTACACGCGTTGGAAGTTATACTTCATTCGCGTAACAAGATAAAAATCTTTTGAAAATATTATCTTACGCCTTATTCTACGTTTGTAGAAAAAACGACACTAACAATAGAAAAAGGTATTTAATACATTGACAGTTTTAATACAAAGAAATACAAATAAACAAAATGTTGACTTTAGCTAACTTCAGAGTGTCGGTTTTTCGTGACGGTGTGCGCGCGCATCGTAAAAATTTACTCTCATCATTTTTCCTAACGCGCCAAAAGAATTATAACTTCAAAACATCTGTATCTTGAACATCAATTCTAATATATATACGATTAACTAACCATTTAAAATCTATAGTTTGAGAAAAAATAATATTGTAATTTAAAATATTACCGCAGTACTTTTATCGTTATATTTCCCCTTTCTAATGAAAAAAAATTGATACTCAACGCCTTTTATAAGTTAAAACCTCTATAAATCGATTTTTACGCGTCTCCCTCGAAATTCGATTTACCGAGGCTTTATTGCACCATCTATATCTCCAATAACGTATGAACTGCGTAAAGAAAAGTGAAACAAAGCGAGAATATAAGAATGATCAATGAGTATTTGATATTGCATTTAATGCATTGTATTTAATATATAGTGTAAAGTTTAGATAATATTAGCTTTTATAATAATTGAACAAAATTTTGACAATGCTATTTAACATATGGAAGCTTCTGGAATTATCGGTCATACGAATTATGTCAGTTTATCAAGAAAATTGCAAGTTTTTTTTATTATGGCAATAAAATCCAACATTTTTTTTTATAATGAAAAGGTCATATGTCAAAACGATGTTCACATATGTGTCGTTTAGAATCCAGAAGTGGCCAACTCCACTTTGCAATTTTCGAAGTCTCATAACTTTAAACTGTTGTACTATAACATACATTTTTATTTTTTTAGCTTTCTATACTAATTGTATTAAAACTCTACAGATACCTAAATGTTTCATAGTCTCTGCAATAAGCTCGAAATGGAAAATTGGCTATACACATAAAAATTGCAAAGTGGAATTGACCGCTTCTGATTCTAAACGACACATATGTTAGAGTTGTTTTTTTACGAAGTGATAATTTACTAATCTACTGTAGTTAGTACTTAATCTATTTATCTATTCACCTCTAATATATTTATTTATTTTTTCAAATTCAAATAAATGTCCTAGTAGGTATAATTACAGAAAAAAATCACATATAGCTGTTCATTTTAAAAAAATAAGGGTCCGTTTCATATTACTTTACAAAAATAAAATTCTAATTTTGAGACTAATTTAAAACAAGTTTTCGTAAGGTTTTGGATTTATAAAAAAAAAATTAGCTACATAATAATTTGGAGTACATATTTATATATCTTTGAAGGTAGAAAAATAACGTTTTAATAAGTACATACCTTCTTTTTTCACATATAAATAAGAAAATGCCTTTAATATATATATTTTAAGCACAAAGCTAGCACGACAATCTAACGGAGTTAATTTTTTAAATGTGACATGTTTCGTTTAGATAATCTCCTTTTCAATTATACTAATTTCAAACTTGTTTCGTTTGTTATAAATAATGTTTTTTTTTATTGGTTATTACATCTCTATAAGTAGTATGTTAATGTCGCTGCCACTTTATTTAGAAAACTGGCAAATTCCAAGAGCTTCCTACAGTGAACTAAGGTCATACTGTCCACTTTGTGTTCGAGTCATATATGCCCACTGTATAGAAGTAAAGTGGGCAATATATAAGTAGATAATTAAACAGAATAAAGTATTTTAAAATTAAAGTAAAAACGTTTTATTAACACCAATTCCTACTTCATATAAAAATACTCTTAAATTGAAGACCTCTGTCCTGTTCATGAGACTTTACCAGCCCTGTATTACAAACATTCTCTCTTGTAAATGAATGCATTTTTACAAAAATGCGTTTATCAAAACTACACATGTAATTTACAAGTGATATCACTTTTAATATAAGTTCTTTTGCAGTTTAGCAAAAATAGAGTATACAAAATACAAGTTTATACAATTTATAAGTCTTGTGAAATTAAATTTATATAAAATGTGCTTGTAACATGTGAACTCGTAGACTTTGTAACATTTGATAAACACGGCACTAGAACACTTCTTTTGGAACTACGCTTGGGAACAAATCATCAATCATTTCTAAGCTTAGGTTTATAATGAGGAGGAACACCTCCCCTCTCCTTCTCCCCCCTCCCCAACACAGGCTGGCAACGCACTAACGACTCCCCTGGTGTTCTGTCTATGGGCGGCGGTTATCACTGAACATCATGTCACCCGACAATGACAATCCGATTCACACTATGATGCCGATCTCGGTCCGGTAAAATATTCTTAAACGAGAAAGAATCCGAGTATTCACACTATCGTATCGCTCTAGTTCCGATTCGATATTCGAGCACGCTCCGGCACGGGTTGGTCGAAAAGAATATTTGACTAGAGCGAGATCGGACCGGGCATGGCTTGTACCGACAGTGTGAACACGTTTTTGTTTCAACTGCAGTCATTCTTCGGTCGTGCAAGGAGACGTTATAATTTTCTTCTAGTCATGGTTAGTACTAAATTGTGAAATTCTGGAAAAGTACCTAATCATAGTCAATCGATCAATCATAAAAGTCAATATTGAATATTGACAGTTCACACTATAGTTATTTTCGCTAACTTTTCTATAAAGTTTTTTCCAAGAAAAAAGTGACACAAGTTAAAATGACAGTTGACTATTTTGCTGACTTTCAATAAATATTGTATATATTGATGTGAAACATCTATAGGCCCGGGTAAACCTGATTTTGGCTTGGCACGACGTGGCAACGCAAAACACGAACTTTGCACTATTAACGAAATACTCAAAAACATTTCTGTATAACCATAAGATTCAAATTGTTTTGTCGGCCTCTCATTATACTAGTGTTACGCGGCACGCGCCAACGATCTAGCGCCAAATGCCGCCAAAGGCACCGCGCCTGCGCCTAGTTGAATTTTTGTATTTAATAAAACTGTATATTTATGTAATAAAATAAATAAACAGTCATTATTTTATGGAATAAATTCGTAATGCTTTATCTTTTCACTATGCCATAGCTGATTCATGTCGTAATCTGTTCTTTTACCTTACCTTTTTCTTTATACAAAACAATTTTGATGTTTCACATCTGCCAGGCGTCCCGTGACGGCTCAATTTTTTATAAGATATTTATCGGATTATTTCCAGAAAAGTAGAACTAGTAGTGTAGACACAGCGAGATTTGATCGGACCGAGACTGGAGCGAGATCGAACCGCGAACGGCATCATATTGTGAATCGAGCCTAATAATAACCGGACGGTTCATATAAAATTATGATTTTCATTAGACGCGTAATGTAGGAACTCTTTGTTTATTTAGAATTAACCTTTATTTATCGTAAGGCGTACTGCACATTACAAAAAATATAAAACAACATGAACACAAAAGAACTGGCTGAACAGTAATTCACTCTGATCAAACCGTTACTAAGGGCTAGTTAGCAAACTTGACCTCGATGTCTCGAGTCAGCGTCAAATAAAGTATGCTGTGTATTGATGGTTTGATCTTAATGCCCCTTAAAACTATGGAAACCCTATGCTATGAAATATTGGAAAAACGATATAAGCAAATTTCTTAAATGTAATGATTCTCATATCATTCGTATAACCACGAATTAAAATATTTTGCAAATGTTACGCAACTAAAAACTATTGCGAAAAGAAATGATAAATTTAGCAGATAATAATATATTTATGACAAAGTGGGATAGAAACAGATATCATTATCAGGCAAAGATTAAAATTGTACCTAATAACAGTATGTATACAATACTGTATGACAATATAAAGTGTGGAATATAGTTCATAGTTTTGATTTTTGGTGTGAAATTTTTGTATTTTTGTTATGAGAAGTGATCAATTATTTAACTTCTACTAAATTAAAACCTTTTTAGTATGCCGCTTAATCTATACTAATATAGTATACCCAAAAATAACGAATACCGGCAAGAGATTTATAATTCGTTTTAGATCATTGGCGTCATGTTGGCCTAGTGGGTAATAAACCTGGTGTATCGAGATCGCAATGCACAACGCAACTGGCGCATTCCAAATAAAGGGGGCAACGGAGAAAAAACGAGTTTTGGAATTCTTTCTTTCATAATAAGGTCGATGGACGTCTGGACTTCTAGTTGATATGAAAGTGAATACAAAAAAATTATGTCATTTATTTGTCTAATTATACGTTTCTAGAGAAACAAAGTATTTGAAATTTGGATTTTTAACGGAAACACTTTTTCGAATTAAACAAATCTATACTTAATATATAAAGCTGAAGAGTTTGTTTGTTTGATTGGTTGAACGCTATGATCTCAGGAACTACCAGTCCGATTTGAGAAAGTCTTTCGGTTTTAGATCTTTCCGGTTTTATCGAGGAAGGCTTTAGGCTATATATAATCACGCTAAGACCAATAGAAACAGAGCACCAATGAATAATGTTTCAAAATCGGGCACTTTTTTTGCTTTTGAGAGATTCCTTATTATTATATACGTTGCCATAGTAACGTGGTAAGTAGTAGTAATAATATTCGTCCAATAGGACAGGCGAAGGAATTAATCCATACTGCCAATTCTGAAGTTATGTGGTAAGTATCAAAGCTAACATTTTCAAAGTTTATTTTGTTTTCCTATTCAAATAGTTCATAGTACTTTTATTTCCAATTTTTTATTTGTTCTCTATTACGTATTATAAAAATAAAGTTTGTGTATGTACAATTAAAATAATAACTTTTTGATGAATGAATACGGCTACAAATGACAAAAAAAAACTTTTTTTATACTTTGTCTATATTATTATATTTTGTCTGTTTGTTTGTTCTGGGTAATCTCCAAAACGACTGGACCTATTTTAACGAGAATTTTACTTTTTACTGCCAGATAACCGAAATTATAGCGGTTGACATATTCTATTTTAGTTGTCCGCGGCTTCGTCCGCATTACATTGGGCCGATTTTCACGGGGTATACACTGGTAGATAACATACTTCATAAAAAATAATTTAGGTTTTTTATTCGCCTTCGGACGCAGTGGAATATCCGTAATGCTTGAACTGATTTTCACGGGACTTTCACTGGAAGATAACTCACCTTATAAGAAGTAACTATTTTATTTTGTTTCTCAAGACTTCGTCCGCAATATCCTACAATCTCCTAATTGATTGGACCGACTTTCACGGGGATTTTACGGGCAGATAACTAGCGGGCTCGGAAGACGTTATACGGACGGAGACGGATAATAAAATGAAAACCTTGACAAATTATACCTAAACCTTCCCCATAAATTATCATTCTATCTACTGGTGAAAACAGCATGAAAATGGTAGTTTTTGACTTTATCGCGAACAGATAAACTGACAAAGGACTTTTTTTTTAACCGACTTCGAAAAA
>MU158736.1:1086424-1105388 GCA_015888305.1 Antheraea pernyi | reverse complement strand
CCGGGGTGGTACCACCCTCTCATAGAAAACCGACGTGAAGTAACAGTGCTTGCATTGTTGTGTTTCGTTCGGTCAGTGAGAGCGCCGGAGACCCACCTCCCCTCCCCTCTCCTCTCTCCTCTCCCTTTCCCTCCCCTAACCCATCCCTCCAAAAGATGGCAACGCACTTGCGACTCCTCTGGTGTTGTTAGTGTCCATGGACGGTGGTGTTCACTTAACAGCAGGTGACCCACCTGTTCGTTTGCCACCTATGACATAAAAAAATAAAAAAAATAATTGATAGTCATATATTTGTATGTAATATGAATTATATCATCTTTTTGGTCAATTTGGCGGCCATATTATTTTATTTACCACGTTTGCTTCTACATAACTCAGTTATTATAGCAACGTATAAGAATAACTTAAGTATATCGACAATACAATATATTATATCTATCTATAAAATAAAAGATTTAAGATATATTGTTCGATAATGTATAGCTTATAATTTTCATTACTTTCTTATATAGTGTTAGTGAGCACTGAGTTTGGTATATAGTAGGTTGAAGTTCCAGGTATGTTGCTGATGATAAATCCCATCCCATTCGATATATTATTA
This sequence comes from Antheraea pernyi, assembly GCA_015888305.1. Taxonomy (NCBI): domain Eukaryota; kingdom Metazoa; phylum Arthropoda; class Insecta; order Lepidoptera; family Saturniidae; genus Antheraea; species Antheraea pernyi. The sequence goes on along the minus strand of MU158736.1, from coordinate 1,104,787 downwards.
GTACTCATATATCTAATGTACACGTTACATATTACAGTAGATGGCGTGCGTGTCATAGTTACAAATGTTTTAGAAAAAGCTTTTCTGTAATGTACACACCCACTCACAATTTTACATTTGTTTAATACATTTTTAAAAAGCGCGTGCGGAGCCGCGGGTAACAGCTTGTGGTATAATAAATTTATATTATATAATAATATGACTTTCAACCGTGACAGTGTTTCTAGGTCATACGTTTATACTAACAAAACACACTAATAAAAAACAAAATGGTATAAATCAAAAATACATTGAAATAAAATAAAATATCACTTCAATAACATTTACTTAAAATATATTTCCATAAAAATATAATATTTTCATTGACCCTCTTACAATCAATATTCACTCCTTCATTACTTTGATGTTTGGGCATACATTACAATAAAGTAATAGATCATGTCTGTTTAATTATTCTTTGTTGTTATTATTCTATAGGGGAAGATACAAAGCAACGTATATTTATTTCTCTTTCGCCGCCGATATTATAATCATGCCATCTTTCTTCCACGTTTTATCAACATATTATGACATTTACTTTACGTATCTGTGCGTTATTGTGCCACTTTGCCAAAATATCATGTAAATACTTATAATATCATAGGTTTTTATATAACATCAGGACACGGAAGGTTTTTAGAACACCGTTTAGAAACCGAACAATCTTATTTATGTTAAAACAAATAACAGTTTCCTAAAGTAATATTACCAGTCGTTTGTATACAATAACATAAGATAACGAAAAACAAAAGTATTGTATAGTGTAACACATATGAACTTCAATTTTGTTGTGCATCTTGTTCGTTTGTCTTAACGCGGTTTGGGAACGGCATCGCGACGGAGAAGAGTAGACGGCATTCCATGCGTCAGTCTAGTTAGCGGCTCGGTTGACTATAAACAATTACGCTGGTAATAGATAATATAATAACCTGCAATAAATATATAACAAAACTATTTTATAAACCTCAAGACTTGAAGATATACTAGATACCTATTAACAACAAAATATTTTTCACTGGTAAGCAATACTTTTTATTATTTTCTATAAAAAAATTATTTGTTCAAGGCCAACTCCATACATATTTTTCCTTGTTTGATTAAATTATTCAGACATCATACTCAAACTAAAACGAATCGTACGTGCTACTGTAAACGTATGCGTTTTAATATTCAGAGTTATCAGAGATTTTATGATCTTTAAAAAATTAAAATGCCGCGCAAATTCTTTGGTTTTCTTGTAACTACTAGAAATTTTTATATGTTTCTTTTATTTGAAAAATTAGCAGGTAAAATTTTCATAATTATATTTACATCTTAAAATAAAACCTTTTTACTTGGAACTTTTACAGATTTGTAATGTTAACTGGTTAAAAAAACAAGGCTAAATACTTATAAACACGAATATAAGTTTGTTTGATAAACTTTTACGTTTTAAAACTACTCAACCAATCATCATGAAGTGTTTGTACATATCAGGAGTACAAAAAAGGACGTAAAAAATCTTTTATTCGGAAACAAAGTATATCTTGTGTATCTTTTGGTTCTGGGTGTACTTTTCCCAGAGACCAGAAAATATGCCTATTTATTATTAAGATGTGGTTCCATTCATCTATTTTCAGCGTCGAAAGTGATTATTACAAACATAAAACCTATCTTTGTTTTATGTATTTATAATTACGAAATTTACGCCCATCAATAATCTCACGACTCGTCATTACAAATACAATAAACTGATTGCACAACAGGAAAATGTCTATTTTTAACTAAAGTATTGCAGTCATCAAAACAGGTCAATTTGTGTAGGGGGGAAAACATTTACGATGTTTACTATGAGTCATTCTTTACGAGCGACCTTTATAAAATAATCAATTGAAAGTATACCTTATTCCATAGTATTAGGCTCCGAATTACTTCATTAATGTATTCAGTGTGACCAGCTTAAATCAATAGTGATGATGTCTATATGATTTTTGATTACGATAAACAGATCTCATCTTTATAATCAAAATTCACTATTTCAGTAAAAGAGTAACATAATGGAACAAACAAAGAAATATGACGATAAACAAGAATCAGATGGCTGCTTTGCTTGGCTTTGTTGTCAAAAGCAAAAAAAAAAGCAACAAAAACATATAAATCAAAGCGGCCAGTACAAACGTCGAAGGAGAAATGATGATGATAATGATTTCGATTTTGGAGAAAATGATTTCTTGGATGGTGAAAATGTTAACGCATATGATTCGTCCAGAAGAGATAGTGGCGATAATCGTCTTTCAGTAAATGATAAAGATGCGGAAAATTATTTAAAAGATGATGAAGACTGTTCTAAGAAAGAACGAAGTTCAAGCAATTATAATAACGATGAGCGTCATGCCCAAAGTCGTACTTGGAACGCTTGTGAATATGACAGCAGCCATGCTAAGCACCATTCTTTGAATAATCATGGTAACATCTGTACTAATGCCAATTCTTCGAGAAATCACCATAGTGGTAGCAACCGTACTGATTACTATTCTTCAAATAATCATGATCGCGGTAGCAACCTGACTGATGACTATTCTACGAGCAATCACTATCGCGGTAGCAACTATAATAATGACCATTCTTCAAGTAAACCTTATCATGACAGCAGCCATACTAATGACCATTCTTCAAGCAATCATTATCATGGCAGCAGCTATGCTAATGACCATTCTTCAAGCAATCATTATCATGGCAGCAGCCATACTAATGACTATACTTCAAGTAAACCTTATCATGGCAGCAGTCATACTAATGACCATTCTTCGAGTCATCACCATCATGATAACAGCCACACTAATGACTGTTTTTCGAGCCATAACCATAGCTCTGGAAATGATCATTCTCATTCGGGAGGCGGTGGTGATTATGGCGGTGGTGATTATGGTGGTGGTGATTCTGGTGGTGGTGGCTGTGATGATTAAAATGTCGAATTTTAGTTTGACCTATTTTCAATGCTATGACACATGCCATTTTTATATTGTTGAAAAAAAATATACTATTATAATTTATAAGAGTTCCAATATATAATATTATAATATAAAATATTGCTTATTACATAACTGTAAGATATCAATTTAGTACTCTAATATAATTTGTCGCCATAAATATTATTCAAACTATTGGCAACACTAGTGACGCTTGTCATTATTATGTTATTACAAACAATAGGGTTGTATATTTAAGTAATAAGTCGATGATGTTTAAATATCTTCTATCGGTAGAAATATATATATAATGTATAATATAATTTAAAAAATATGGCTTAAGAAATTAGAAGGTTAAGATATATATGTTTTTTCTTTTCAATTACTTTTTTGTGTATGAAGTTAATGGAAAATAATTAACATTCACGACCAGCATTAGTGGGGTTGGAATCATGAAACATAAACGTAAACACAAACTGTTATCAGATTTGTTAATTCTTTTATGAGCTTTTAAGAGTACCTTTTTTTAAGCAAAAGACTAACTAAACTAACTAACTAACGTTTTATCATTGAAGCGTTCCGCAATTCTTGCGGGAAATACATTTAACTTTTTTAAATGTCATTTGGGGCAACGTACAAGTGGTCTTTTAACACATTGAAAGAAATCTATCGATATAACACTAATGGGTTGCGAAGCATCAATTGCATTCAATGAGGCCATTAGAAAATATCGATGTATATCGTCCGGCCTTATCAAATCACAAGTACAATGTGTTTTAGTATACAGTGTATTTATTATCTATGGCAATGTGCGTTTATTAGTTGAGTTAGAGCCACACTGGTATTACGGCCGCTAGGAGTAATATTATTCTGTGATTACGGCTTTTTAGGTCGTATTGTTCAAACGTATTACTTACGTAGAAAATAGTTTGTGATTTTATACACGTTTTAAGTGCTACAAAGCTGTTCACGTGCGAATATAAATAAAGTAATAAAAAGAAATTGACAACACAAGAGTTGCAGTATACACCCACTATCAGGTTTGTCTTTTTTTTATTTCATAAATAGAACGATGGCCACGGTTATCACCATGCAACCAACAAATTCGTCTAAAATAGACCTAGATAAAAATTTACAAGAGAGTTTAATTTCAAGTAATCTAGAACATGATTTAAGTAAATCAAATGGAAATATAAAAGAGGTCACAGAACCATTTCCTACTGGAGCAGTAAGCGAAGAAACGGTGCGTTTAAATGGTCTTGAAAATGAAGAGGAATTAAGACAATTAAGGGAAGAATTAGAAAAAAGGAGATCACAAGAACAAACGAGGCACTATTATTACGACTGTTGTTATGTCTATGATGGTAATGAAGCCGATGATATATGCTGTTTATTGTACTGCATCTCATCATGTTTTCAATCTATAGTCAACTGTGCTGATAGTTGTTGCAAATGCTGCGGAAATTGTATATGCTGTTGCTGTGACAGTGAAAATGCAGCAGTTGTTGGAGATCATGTTGATAGCGACGGATGCGATTGCAGCGGTTGCGATTGTAATGACTGCGACTGTGGTGGATGTGATTGTGATTGTGGAGAATGCTGTTGTGAAGATTGTGCAGACTGCTGTCTATGCTTCTCGGGCCTTTTAGAATGCTGTAAAGATTGAAGTTAACTAACTAATCATACAGTAAAGCCATAATACGACTAAAATTTTTATTGTACAAATCCTATCTAAATTTAGCAGACTTGTATTAAAAAATTGTCACTATTGTTGTTAATGATATCCATTACAGTACAAATGTTCTCTAAGCATAATTGACTAATGAGGATGACAAATATTTAATAATATTATCTCTAATTACAGATACTACAGTATGTTTACTTTAAGTGATAGATTGATTTTAATTGTAGACACGAATAATGTATGTAATCTCATTTTGTTATATCTGCTTTGTGTACTTTTTAATTTTATTTGACATCCCTGAAAGTATATTCGATGTTGGAAGTGTAATGCTGAATTTATTATTATTAATTAATGGGCCTAATAATTAGACATAATAAACATAGTATGTAAGTTGTACTCAATTATTGTTGCCAACATAGAGTAGTTTTTAAAATGACATTTTAGTACTTATTTTCTATTATTATTATACAAACATGGGGTATTGATATTTTTAATTTAGAACTTATATTTAATCTATTGTTAAAGTAATTAATATAATCTGTTATTTTTTAACTATGCACTATATTTTTTATAGACTGATTGAGGTGCTACAGAAATCATTTATTTCTTCGTATTAAAAAATAGGAAAATGATAATTAATGGCACAATATAATGAAATATAATAAAATAAAAATAATATAATATAATTATGCAAATTTTAAACATAGTTAAAGTTATGTAGATGTGTGCTAATCAATTTTTAAACAAAGTATGTAGTCGACGCCTACATTCTACTGAAACTACCTCAAAGAATTTTAATGTAATCTAGTGCCAATATTATTAATGAAAGACTTATTTATAACTTATATGTTAGGAAAATATTATGCCAGTAGTGTATTTGTTAAATACTTTTATTTATCCATCAAGGTGCCTTATTGTGTACTTAAATGTGTATACTGGCTAACTAACATTTAGTTTCTATACAAATATAATATAAGTATATATTTGTTCTAAAGTTTTAAGAGATATATTCCAATGTGGAATTTTTGATGATTTTATTATGCATGCATATGGAGGTATATAAGTTCAATATTTTTTTATTATATTAATAAGTAAATAGAATATGTACCTTATATAATTAATACTTTTAAGTGACAAATGTTGCTTAAAAATCATACAATTTTCTAAGGATTTGTAATTTTGTATTATTGTTATTGATAGTAATATTAATAATTTAAGCTTGTTATCATAATATTAATGGAACAGATAATTAAATCAAATATCTAAAGAATGAATAAGGGATCAAAGTAAATTGGGTTTGTCTGTGTAAACAATAATTAACAAACAATGTTACACAGCAACGGTTTCTAATCTTTGGAGGGTACGGAATACTGAATGATTAAATTAACTTAATTAAATGATTAAAAACACTTAGTTTGACTTATAATGTTAATGTAAAATTAATAGTCAAAATAACTGATTCACGGAACCATATTGAGTTTCTACGAAAGCCTTCAGTTCCGTAGAAGTTACTAGAAACCACTGGCAAAGAATGACCATACATTACTCTGCGTTAAAAAATATAATATTGAAAGTTTGCGTAGTTTCAAAAACTATATGTTGTATTTTATATTTAAATGTGTATTAACAATTATTAAAGCAGTTGTATTCAGTGTTTCTCTTTTTTTTAAATACACCGTCATGATTCGGTAAAAACAATGGATGTCACCGATATATCTAGAATACATACAGGGGTTTCAGAATTCCTCGTCAAGCTATAATCGGGTAACGGGCTAAGTTAACAGAAAAATATTTAAAAAATATCTAAGTTGCGTATTTTCAAAATAATAGGCATTTCAATTCGAGAAAATCAAGACTCTGTGACGGTCTTTCCACTCATGTTACTACAAATGTTTACTTTTTAAATATTTTTCTTGTTATGTAATTCCGAATACCGCCAATTTTAAACTCGTTTCAAGAGCTACACAATTTTCATCCGTTATCTTGGAGAATCCCTTGTGTTTGATGGGACAATAGGTATCCTAGATGATACTTCATAATATTAGTTATCACTGTGTCAAGTTTTGTCAAAATTGGTTCAATACTTTCAGAGTGATACGCGTACATAGGGACAGGCAGACAGACAAAAATTGTAAATGAATTATTTGGCTTCTATATCGATAACAAAGTCAACCCAGATTATAATTTTCAAAGAAGGCCTAGTTACAGTTTTATTGTGTGTACAGATTTTTTTTCAATAATTATTGTTTTAAAGCATAACATTAACTTTATTTTTATACAAAAAATCGGTCTGTAACAACTAAATAAAACATTTAATGTCATTTTATAATAGTACTCATTACTATTTCGTTTAACTGTTTGTTATTGGGTCTGAAACTCTTTCCAAATAAGTTAACAACCAAAACAATTCGATTAATTGTTTGTGTCATAAAATTAGAAATCGTCAAATCCTATATGGATTCTATAATAAGATATCTGAATACATATAACATTGAAAATAAAATAAACAACGGAAAATAAATAATTTTCATAATCGAAAATAAAAGTAGACATTGAGCTTAAGTTAAAAGTTTGTATGCCGCATGTACGTACAATAGCGGAATTTTTAAGAGACTTGATTTCTGTTAATTTCCACTTATTACTTTCATTAATTTATGCTATTACAAATCATTGACATCAAAACTAGATATTTTCTGAAAATCAGCAAAGATTTAGTTGAATATTTTTAACACACTTTTATTAGCTTTACCCGTACCCATCATGTATGTAACGGAATTTTATAAGGTGATTTTCAGCCTCTACAAAACATTAAATTAAATTGCAATTTAGCACACGTCTCAAGAACCGATGAGAATATAAGTTCGTCCCATTCATTAATTATAAAACTAAATTAATTATTCATGCTTGTAAATTTTTTATACGTAGTAAACAAGCATGCGGGCCGCCTGATGAAAAGCGGTCACCGCAGCCTATGGACGCCTGTAACATCAGAAGCGTTACATGCGCGTTGCCGACCCTTAAGTAACCTATTTATTTTCCCCTTGAAGCACCCCATACTGTAGTCTCTAGGAAAAACTTCAGCAGGAAGCTCATTCCACAACCGGATCGCTCGTGGAAGGAAACCCCTTTGAAACCGGACCGTCCGAGACCATTTCGGATCCAATGTATGGGGATGAATTCCCTGCCGACGACGAGCAGTGCGATGGTGGAAAGCAGCTACAGGCATAATGTTAAACAGTTCCTCGGAACACAAACCATTATACAGACGGTAGAACACACATAAAGAGGCGACGTCTCTCCGTAGACTTAGTGGCTCGATACCGTTTGTGAGCTTGGGATCATCAACGATTCTCATAGCTCGTTCTAAATTTTAATTAATATCCTTACAACCAATTATTTAATTAGAGTCTCATGTTCTTGGTTAAAATGTATCCTTATGACTTGGAGACAGACTTGTTCAAGAATTCATATATTTTCGACACCACGTTTCTTCGCAAAAAAAATTGGTGTAACTAGATTGTAAATCATTAAACACTAACTTCGTCCTGAAAGTACAGAATTTACAAAACTTTTATCCAAATTCAGATTTTGCATGGCTCTATGTGCACCAAAGACAAATTGTTCGAATAAGAGTTATCCTTGTTTAAAATTATACGTCATTTTGAATAACGTACACCGATTTAAGACAATTTTTGAAACTTTTCTGTTGGTGAAAAGACATAGGTAATCGATTTTGCATTAGGTGATGTACATACCTAACGTAACTCTTTTCACTACAAGCTCGCCGGATTAAGTTATTGAAGTTTTATAATAGCTTATTACGCGATTTTCTATTCGCGAAATCATCAATTATATCGTCGTATGAAATTTTGTTCATTAATTCTGACTACATGTACAAAAAAGCGAAGGCATTTATATGTTCTTGATTTAATGTATATCTTGGATATTTTTAACCAGTTTTAAATGATTATTCGTTTAACGTTTTTAGAAAATAAAAAAATGAAGTATACACATTATTAAATAATGCATGTGATACTACTGGATGTTGATATTTAAATCAACAAATTGTTACTTAAATTTAAAAAACAAACATCGCAAACTTGGTTATTAAAAGGTAATAACCTATTAAAAGATCAACTAAATTATTTGATATTTCTAGGTATCATTAAAAATTTTTAACAAATGGAGGCGACATCGATTCATTATTTGCATGAAAACTTCATTCTGACATTCCTAATTGGGTTCTGTTATAAAAATAATAATCTAGAAATTGACTCATCGATTATATAGTTCACTATCATACTCATTACGAGAAAAGGTAGATAGAGCACTAAAATAACGTTCCAATTTAATTGGCAGAAATAATGTAATTAGTATGATTGAGAACAAGGATATCCAATTGTAGAGTTTGTTAGAGGCGCCAAAATTTGAATAGCTCACAGGCGGCATATGTGTAAATTTACTATATTACTTATTATACTCTTTGGTGTAAATCCGGCACCGGAAGAAAGACAGATATAGGAGTAAAGGAAGATCGAAAAAAGTGTGAATTCTGAGATGACATCTGACAGAGGAGAGTTGTAAAAGAAAACATGTTGTATCGACCCTACCTAGGTGGAATAAGGGTAAGAAGATGATGACGTATATAATAAAAAATATCGACCATCAATATCCAAATTTTAATATCGAAGTCACGATATATCCTCCAAAAATTATTAGAATTAATTTCAATTTTCAAGAATAAAAATATCGATATGTCGATCTTTTATCAACAGTCCTACTCTGTGAGTAATACTTTACGTATTGTGCCATTTGTTTTGCCAAAATGTCATGTAAGTATAGTCCGCAACAATTCATTTAAGTACTATATTACTTATTATACTCTTTATTTAAGTATCAGAGCTTCGAGCAACAATACAGCTGTTCATCGAAGTATCAGAGAGACGCAGAAGAGGTAAAAGCGGATCAGGCTCACCCGCGCTCGTACCTCGCTCCTCGTATTTTAAGGGTAATATTTACTTACGTAGAAAAAAGTTTGTGATTTTATACACGTCATAAGTGCAGAAAAGCTGTTTATCTGTGAATTTAAATAAAGCAATAAAAATAAATTGACAACACAAGACTTGCAGTATAAATCCACTATCAGGTTTGTCTTTTTTTAAATTTCATAAATAGAACAATGGCCACGGTTATCTCCACTCAACCAACAAGTTCGTCTATAATAAACCTGGAAAATTGTTTACTACAAAATTTAATGTCAATTAATCCAGAATGTGATTTAAATAAATCAAGTGGAAATGTAGAAGAGGTCACAGAACCACCTACTGCTGGAGTAGTCAGTGAAGAAACGGTGGCTTTAAAAGGTCTTGCAAGTGAACAGGAAATGAGACAATTAAGGGAGGAATCTGAAAAAAGTGGAACACAAGAACAAAGGAAGTTCTATAATCAGTGCTGTTGTTATGTCTATGATGATGATAAACGTGGTGGCTGGTACTCTATACTGAACTGCTTCTCATCATGTTTTCGATTCATCGTGTACTGTTATGATTGTTCATGCTATTGCTGTGGCATTTGTAAATGCAGATGTTATACTGTTCATAGTAATGGATGTGAATGCTGCGGATGGGATTGTTGTGGAGGTGACTGGCAGCAAACGTAATCGTGGAGATTGTAGGTGTAAAAATTGTGCAGACTGTTGTCTATACTTCTCGCCCCTTTTAAATGGTGTAAAGACTAAAATTAACTGACTGATCACGCTGGCAGTAAACCAGTAACTCATGTAAAAAAAATTATTGTACTATTTCTATCTAAATTAAGCAGACTTAATCTGTATTAAATATTTATCACTTTTGTTATTAATAACATCCATTTGTGTACAAAATGTACAAAGGTTTAAGTATAATTGACTAATGACAATGGCAAATATAAAATTATCACTATATAGAGATACTACAGTTGGTCACTTTAAGTGATAGATTAATCTTAATTGTAGACACAAATAATTTATGTAATCTCATTTTATTATGTCAGTTTTATCTACTTTTAATTTTACCTTCCCTGAAAGTAGGTCAGATGTTGGAAATTTAATGCTGAATTTAATATTATTAATTAATGAGCATAATGATTAAAGATAATAAACATAGTATGTCAGTTATACTCAATTATTGTTGCCAACATACAGTAGTTTTTAAAATGTCATTTTTGAATTTATTTCTATTATTATTCTATATACATGATGTATCAATATTTTTAATTTATAACTATTATATTCTATTATATATCTATAGTTAAAGTAATCCATATAATCTGTAGTATTTAATTATATACTATATTCTTTCATAGACTGATGGAGGTGATGGAGATGGAGATGGTGCTATAAAAATCACTTATTTTTTTGTAATTTTTCATGTCTAGCATGATATTTGGCTCTTACAATCTATCTGGCTGATGACATATATTTTTGTAATAGTTATCTGAACAACATTAAAAAATCAAGCATTTAAATAAAAATAAAGTTCATTAATTTTTTTGTCTGCTTTAAAGTGTCTGACAGAAGTTGTAGCTTCAAGCTAGAAGTTGTAGTTTGGAAAGTGTCTGGCAAACTGGAAACTACTTTAGAATTCTATTATACAAAACATATATAAAAATCAGCCATTTAAATGTAAATAGAGTAGTTCATATTTTTAAGCCTTTCTCTCCTGATTGCCCTCAGACTTGATCTCTGTGAGTGTGCAAGTGTTCTAAATACATAAAAGAAGGTTTCATATGTTTTAAAATAAGTTGTGTCTGGCAGCTCTGGGATCTTGGACTATTAAATATGTTACCTTTGGCTAACTAACTTATTTCATCAATAGCATTTAGCTTCCATGAAAATGTGATTTGCCTAGCCTTGGTGATTCTAACTACAAGTTTAATATATATATTTGCTCTGTAGTTTTAAGTGACATATTCCAATGTGGAATTTTGGTGATTTTATTATAGGTACATGCACAAAACATTCAATGTTTTTATATTCTATTTGCAAATAAATAAAATATGTACTCTGTATAATTAATACTTTTAAGTGTAAAATGGTGTTTGTACTAAAAATTGTACTTTTTTTAAGAATAATATTATTGCGTTATTTTTTATTTATTAATATTATTATTAGTAATTAAAGCTTGTTATTCAAAATCTATACATATAATAAAAATGGAGTGTCTGTATGTAATATCAAAATTTTGTTTTTTACTGATTGGGTACGAAAGTATACACGCTACTGATAGAAAAATGCTATTTTTAAAATTTTTGGCGGTGTGTCTGTTTGTTCCGGCTAATCTCCAAAACCGCTGAACCAATTTTGACGGGAATTTCACTGGCAGATAGCTGAAATTACAGCTGGTTACTTAGGTTACTACTCTAAATTAGACTAACTATTAACCGCGGCTTCGTCTGCAATACTATCTCCAAAATGGTTGGACCGATTTTCGAGGAACTTTCACCAGCAGATAGCGGACATCATAGCAAGTAATTTAGTCTATTTTAATTTAGACTAGCTGTTAACCATGACTTAGCCTGCAATACTTTCTCCAAAACGGTTAGTCCAGTCTTCACGAAACTTGCACGATAGATATCTGATCTTATAAAAAATAATTCAAGCAATTTTAGTTTATACTAGCTGTTCACCGTGGCTTCGCCCGCAGTGCTATCTCCAAAACGGTTACACCGGTCTTTACGAAACTTGCATTGACACATATCTGATCTTATAAAAAGTAATTCAAGCAATTTTAGTTTATACTAGCTGGTTACCGTGGCTTCGCCTGCAGTGCTATCTCCAAAACGGTTAGAACGGTTTTCACGAGACTTTCACTGGCAGATAGCCTAACTTTACAAAAAGTAAGTATTAATTTCAAACCACTTGTGCACAATAACCAAATTGTATTACGTAAAATCCCTCCAGTATTACAAAATATAGAGTTAAATAACACTATATATAATAGTAAATAATATATCTATACATATAATAAGAATGTAAATGTAGTGAGTCTGTACTTTTTAGAGTTTTGTAAAAAAATTTGTTGCAGGTGCCTAGGAATAAATATATAAGTAGTCGTTTATAAACCTATATGAATAGATTTTTTTTGTTTAAGATACAAGGTGAACTTACAGCTAACAAAATTGAAGAATATAATATAAGTAATAAGATAAATATGGCCATTTACAAGTTCACACGTATATAAATCACGAAGATAGATTAATCGCGGAATTTATAATTTTTTTTGTTATTGTGGTTCTAATTGTCAGAACAAGGCAAAATCGCATGAGAAAGCGAAAAATTTTTGGTTTAACTATCTCCAAATAAAATAATAGTGAGACAAAAAAATATTTATATAATAGACAGATTTACGTTCAGCTGTTATTTTATTTCATAACATAGTCGTACTATTGATTGAAGATCTGGTCTCATTTACTTTGGGCTGGCAGTTAGCAAAAGAATCTTAAAGTAAATACCACGTTAGGTACTTGTTTATTTAGAAAGTCCATCTATGTATGTTATTTTTGGTAGACCTGTTTTACCAACGCCGATGTGAATGAAAATTAAAAAGTTACACAACCCATTATAATTAAAGGTACAGAAAATACATAAGAATGGTACCTTTCAACGAGGTCGCGCGGGGCTACGCTTTTAAAATCACAAGGTTATCAAGGCCTGAAAGGTGAACACGTTTTTTACCTTTATCTATAATATGTATGCCTTTAATATATATGATTGATATATGTTTTGAGGATAACGTCGGGGTCACCAATTTTGTGTTTTGCTACGTATGCTCACTGCACTGCTGACCTTGATTAACCTATGGGATATATACCATATGAAAACTATATTTGGTTGGGTCTTATAAATAAATTCAATAGCTGCGCTCCAGATAATGAGATGTGTTTTTAGCCTGCATCTCATTGATCAAATACGGAGTATGCAGACGCTTTTTTAAATAACCTACATGGTTGTCATTGTGAAGGAAAAAAGAAAAAATAATATTTTTTTCATCCTCTTGAAGAAATCGCTACACTTAATATTTGTTTCTCCTTCTTACATTGATGTATGCAAATTGAAACGATAAGATAATATATGAAAACAAGCTCCATAGTTTCTAAAATATAGATAATATATTTCGACTTTTAAACAACTAAGAAGAGGAAGAGCTAAAACTTATAAACACAGGGACGCCGTTACTCCGTACGAGGTACAAAATTGTAGGTTAGTCCACGTTTATTATTTGGGGTCTTGTTATTTAATTTATTTAAATAGGCAAGACTATCTACCGTTCCACGTTGTCTTTCTTTTTAACCGTTGTTTATTTTCATCGCACGCTCCTGCCGGGACCGATTCACACAGTCCCACCAGCCACTTAAAAATTAGTGATGAAAATGACTGGAATTGTTTTTTGGTCGGAAATTTAAAAACCATGTTTTTATATTAACCCATCATCAACGAGTGCATTTTTCCAGAATAATTCAATGAATTCTTAAGGGATTATATGCTTTATTTCCAAAACGACGAAAACGCATAATTAAGATCGCATTATAACGTTTTATAGTGATTGTCATAAATGATAGGTAGCATATGAACAGTTAATGCTTGTTCGGAAATGATATTAGCAAACATTAACGACTCTACACAAAACGATGTATTTTCGCTCAATAAATAATCGAAGAGAATTGCACAAGAATGCTTTAAAAATTGCCGATTACCGCGGCTGTAGCTAAAGTCTTATTTGAGGTAGGGGGGCGGAAGTAAATAAAATATCATAATTGGTCTGTCCTCATATGTCACAAACTGTGGTATGTTCGGAAAAGTTTAGATACCTATCTCTAGATTGTTGTATGTCAAACTCTGAACAAACAATTGTATTATAATAATTTACAATGCCCTACATATTGTGACTTCAAGGTAGGGCATTGCCCGACAATGCTCTCCCGCCTGCTACGGCCCTGCCGATTACCTTTAATTGTAGCACGTATAATTAACCTGTTGACTGAGCGGGACGTATAGAAACGTAAACTGCAATAATGTCAACGGGTAGGATAAATAAATACGTCCTTGAAATATATTTTGCACCCTGGAACGGGTGGGACGTATAATTTCATACAACAACGGTACTAGTCATCGAAACATGAATTTAAATAATAAATGAGAAAATAATGAAATTCTGTTCTCGGGCGTGACGTACTGGCACGTTGCGAAAGAGTTCGTATCCGTTATATGGCGCGTAATTAAAAAGTGCATTCCCCGGTTAACAGATCAAAATTGAACCAAACAGAATTCCTGGAATATCACATGTATAACGTCATCCGAGTTTACAATGTCGCATGTCGTTCCCTAATGTTCTTTATTCTACAGTACGTATACAGAAAATATCTTTTATTTATTTTTCGAACTATCTACACTGTTTCCCTGGCAAGGGCTTTACAGTTTCACCGGACTACGTAAATTATTATTTCATCATCATGGATCATGGAGAGCAGCTCTTCTGGACCCACTGCAGGGCACAATCCTCCTCGCTTTTACGCCATTTTTTTTATACTGTGCCAGTCTTGTCTAGATTTTTCCCACAAGATTTACGATGTCGTCGACCCATCTTGTCAGGTGTAGGAAGACCATCCTACAATTCACCTGCCCTCACTCGGCCACCACTCAGTCAAGAACCTACTCCACCTGCCATCACCACATCTAGCCAAGTGTCCTGCCCAACGCCATTTCAGTTGAGTAATACGTACAGCGATGTCCTGTACTTTCGTGTTATTTCGGACATCCGTATTTTTTTATACAATAGGAGGCAAACGAACAGGTGGTTCACTTGATGTTAAGTGATCATCACCGTCCATACACACTTGCAATACCAGGGGAGTCGCAAGTGCGTTGCCAGTCTGTGTTTGGAGGTGGGTCTCCGGCGCTGTCACTGACCGAAAGAAACGCAACAATGCCAGCACTGTTACTTCACGTCGGTTTTCTGTGAGAGGGTGTTATTACCCCGGGCGAGCCGCCCCATTCATGCTGAAACCAGTAATAGCATCAGCGTGACTCTATTACCTATAGAATCTATCACTCAAGGTGATGCCCAACATAGCACGCTGTGCAAGGCTCATTTTGTGCATAGTTTCCATTGTGAGCGTCCATATTTCGGCACCATACGTCACTGTGAGCAGGACACATTGTTTAAAAAGACGGGTCTTCAGACATTGTGGCATTTTTCGATCCCTGAAAACGTCATCAAGTTTGCCGAAAGCAGACCAGTCTAATTGAATGCGTCTATTCATCTCTTTGTACCGATGCTCTGCCAAAGGATAAACAATGCCCCAGGTACTATTATTATTATTTACATTATACAAAAAGGCATCATTTAAACTGTGATACATTTGAGAAGCCGTACCCTTGCCTTCGTCCGTATGAAACATAAGGCAAAGACAGTTTTTCGTTTACTGTATTTTAGTTATTAGTAGCGAGCCCGGCAGACGTTGTCCCGCCCTGATTATGAAAAAATCCTGGACAAATTATATACCAAAACGTTTCTCGTGCACTTTATCCACTGGTGAAAACCGCATAAAGATCCGTTCAGTAGTTTTTGAGTTTATCGCGAACAGACAGACAGACAGACGCGGTAGGGGACTTTGTTTTATACTTTGTAATGATCCTGTTACGGTGAGAGATTTAATTGCATTAATCTACCAACTCTTTTCCACGTACTTAACTCGAGCCGTCATTCAAATTACAACAACTTTTGATATAATCGACCGATTTTAATAAAACATAGACTAAATGTTACTAATCAAGGATATGGCTCTATGATTATCTTTGGGTTTTATCGTTAAGACAGTACTTTAGCAGTGGCGCGCGTTCAAACAAACAGACAGACAGAAATTTCTAAAAATTTTACTACTTCTAGAAACTTGAAGCAATATTTTTTACAAAAATCTAGAGGATACAAACACGTATGATTTCCATTCTTATTAGTTACTACCTGTACCCGCGACTTCGTCCGTGTAGAAGTTTATGTAAAAACAGTGATCAATAAAGGCACCTGAATGTATTAAGTCCCTTTCATTTGCCTATTTTTCTCTCGTACTTACGCCGCGTCGTCGTTGAACCACAATAACTTTTGATAGAGTAGGCCGATTTTAACGAAAGAAACATTAAGCTACTCCCGAGGATATGCTTTACGATTTTCTTGTTGAGGTTTTATTGTAAACCCCGTACATTAGCAGTGATGCGTGTTCATATAAACAGACAGACAGAAAACATTTTTTTAAATGGTTGGAATGTTTTTTTTTGTCATAGGTGGCAAACGAACAGGTGGGTCACCTGTTATGTGATCACCACCGTCCATGGACACTAACAACACCAGAGGAGTCGATAGTCCGTTGTCACCCTTTGGGGGGATGGGTTGGGGGAGGGAGAGGAAGAGGAGAGGGGAGAGGTGGGCCTCCAGCGCTCTCACTGACCGAACGAAACGCAACAATGCAAGCAATGTTACTTCACGTCGGTTTTCTATGAGAGGGTGGTACTACCCCCGGGCGAGCCGACCGATTCATGCTGAAACCAGTAATAGTTTAAGCGTGGCTCTACCTCCATTTATTATGTACCATGTATTCTATTACTTATTCTTAGACACCTGCAACAATTTGTATAGAATATTGCAATAGGCCATGAATTTCAATACTGTATTCATGAATATCATTGTATTCTGTATCTATTTAATAACACGCATAACCGTAACGTTCACATTCAACGACACTACTTAAATCACATTGTTAAATAGGATAATAAAATAAAACAAGTTTATAAGTAATTCCACAAATATTTCAACTAACTTCTGCTCGCGACTTCATCCGCGTGGAATAGTTTAAGTTATAAAACGCAGTGGAAGCTCTCAAAAGGAAGAAAAATGGATTTGAAACATTCTTCATTGGTGCTCATCCCCTATTAGCCTCGGCATGATGATATATATCTTATAGCCTTCGATAAATAAACTATCTAACACTGAAAGAATTTCTCAAACGAAATATTAGTTCCGGAGATTTGTGCGTTCAAGCAACCAAACTCTTCAGCTTTATATATAACTAGCTGACCCGTGCAAATTCGTCTGCATCGAATCGGTTATGTAATTATTTACGACATCACATTAGAAACCTCAAAAATAACAGTATTTCTCCACTATTTAATGGATATTACTATTCATATAAACCTTCCTCTTCAATCACTCTAACTATTAAAAAAACAAAATCCGTTGCGTAGTTTTAAAGATTTAAGCATACATAGGGATATAGGGACAGAGAAAGCGACTTTGTTTTACACTATGTAGTGAGGTATAGATTACGTAACAAGTATCTCGCTGCCACAGACTATTCGAACAGGGGAGTTCCGATCGGGCCGTCAATGGGAATGGTTGTCCGCTTTGCTGCGCGATACTCGTGATTTAGTGACGTCAGTTATTACTTCGTGAGCGTTCGTTTTCATTGTTCCGATCCGACACACCTGCGTTCTGTTTCTTGGAATTGAGTGAGACCCTTCCTTTGTATTTATTTATTGCCTTGTTTATTTCTTGGTATACTTAATTGTTTACTTAGTTATTTATCTATTTATTTACGTATTTCTTTAATCCTTCAGTCATTTCTTTATATATTTATTTACTTTTCAATTATTTATTTAATTAT
>MU158736.1:1039908-1083268 GCA_015888305.1 Antheraea pernyi | reverse complement strand
TAGAATATTATCCCATACGAAATATATATAGGATTTGTTGAGGTATGTATGCTTGGTACACATATATGTTTCAACAACTCGTATATGTATGAATAGTTAGCTTAGCTTAGGTTAGCTCAGATAGGTCGCGAATTGCTTGTATCAGGCAACAGCCAAAGCCGAGGTGTGCCGCGCACCCTTGAGCTAGTTGTCAAAGTAAAATCGGCTGAGGGCCTTAAGCGCTCGCCTTAGTAGTCCGGTGAAGCTGTTAAGACCTTGCATGGTCAATAGCGTAGTCAGTTCGAAAAAAAAAAAAAAACTATTCGTACAGAGGTACATGGAATGCATGGCAAGGTAAAATTTACCTACTCTCTCCTCGTTGTCTCTTTCTAACAACTCTCTCCGTCTCGCTGTACATTCCAAACAACGGCAGTCAATAGAAATATTTCCGTTATAAAATATTGTTCATTATTGGAGACCGGATTATCGCATTCGGTTACCTGTACATAGTCTCTTTTCTGGGCAAATCAGGCAACTGCACAATCACGATTTTACCGAGATTATTAACAACAGTTTTTGATTTTTGAATTGTAGTTTGTAGATACGAAAATAAATTATCATTCACAACCGTACATACAATTTGAAATAACACAGAAATACGCATGCATCTATCTGTACATATAATTCTAACGGGTCTGTAATCTTGTGATTTTCTTGAAAAAATTGTTGCCGGTGTCTCGGAATAAGTAACAAAATAACCATTCAATCATTTTTAGAAATTTCTGTCTGTTTGTTTATATTTTGACACTTTTCACTTTAGATACCTATCTGTAGTAGGGTGATTCGTTTTGAACTGCATATTGTACCAAAATATTTTTTATGTACTGTTAAAACAAGCCTGTAAATATGAACCCTGAAGTGTAATTCTAACCATTCTTTTTCGGATTAAGTTCACGAATGTAAATAGCAGGCATAGAATAAGAAATTGTAAATAAAAAGTAAGGCGAAAATTAAAACAGAAATTAATAATTAAATGTAAACAAAATTTCGGATTATGACCGAGGGTACGGGGCTGTTTTAATTTTTTTTTAAAGACACTTTTTACAGTTAGGATTATGAGCCTCTGCCCGCGACTTCCTTCGCGTGGAATAGTTACTACGCTAACACGTAGCGGAAGCTCTCAAGAGGAAACAAAACCCCGATTTTGACATATTCGTCATTGCTGTTCCGCTCCTATTGGCCTTAGCGTTATGATATAATCTTCCTCGATAGATGAGCTATATAACACTGAAAGAATTTTTCAAATCGGACCAGTAAGTAGTTCCTGAGATTACCTACAACGTCACAAACTTACAAACTGTACCTCTTTATAATATTAGTATAGATTACTGACTTATTTTTCAATAATATAAACTAACGGGCTCTTTGAAAGCACATACAGTTACTTCGCATCAACTCGTATATTTTTATATACACGTCACAAAAGCCGAATTGGTTCCATTGGCCCTTTGCCATTTTTAATACTCAACAAAGCGAGCGATAATCAATTCGAACTGCATATAATTCGGCCTTTATTTATCACAATCATGTGTTTCAATAAGATTCGTTTTTTTTTTAAATATGTCATTATTCTCTTTATCACTTTGGTCATTACCAATGACTGTATTATCTTCGTTAATCCTCTTATAATTCAAGCGAGAACATCATTTCAATACCCCCCTCGGCAGCGGCTCAAGCCTAGGTCCGTTACCTCGGCGTGGAGCCCTTGAGTACGCTGCTTGCGCGATACAGTGATACAAAATGTTACATCACTGCGACAACATTACACATATCACCTCCACACACGTGCACGCATACACATGCAAGTGGAAGGCTTTTATTTTTTTCCCTTATCAAACTAAAATCGTTTAGAATATTATCCGATACGAAATATATATAAGAGTTGTTGAGGTATGTATGCTTGGTACACATATATGTTTCAACAACTTATATATGTATGAATAGTTAGCTTAGCGTAGGTTAGCTCAGATCATAGGGAAGAACTACTTCCTGGGAGGAGGGTCCCCGACCTACCATCTACGGGTGACTCAAGCGCGTGGCCAGGGATGTGGCGTATGCTAGCCGTGAAACCGCTCCCTGGTCCACATTCGCACTGAGCAGAAGAGAGGTTTTTAGTGAGTAAGAGTCTCACATAACCTTCGCGCTGTCCCCTGGCAGTGCGAGGTGTATCCATGCAGGATTTTCCCCTCTATAAAAAAAAAGGTAGATAGGTAGGCAGATAGGTCGCGAATTGCATGTATCAGGCAACAGCCAAAGCCGAGGTGTGCCGTGCACCCTTGAACCAGTTGTCAAAATAAAATCGGCTGAGTGCCTTAAGCGCCCGCCTTAGTAGTCCGGTGAAGCTGTTAATTGCTTGGTCAATAGGGTAGTCAGTTCGAAAAAAAAATCATTTAAATAATCGTCATTAGCTTCTTACTGTTCACAAACATAGGCATCTACCTATCTCTGTGTATAGATTAGTTGAATTAGTTATCTCGGGACAGATATTTACGGAATTTTGCTATCGCTGTTGCTAAGAAGCCTTATCACTGCGACATTATCTGATAGCCGCTACTTCGTCTGTATTTTATGTATTAATAGCTGTGCCCGCGACTCCGTTCGCGTAGTTATGTAAAAAACAGTGATTAAAAGTCATCTGAATGTATCATTTAATTTTCTCTGGTATTTACGACGCGTCTTCATTAAAATTACGATAACTTTTGATAGAGTGGACCGATTTTAACGAAACTTAGGTTAAGTTATTCTCGAAAATATGTTTTATGGTTTTATTGTGAACTCAATATTTTAGCAGTGTTGCGTGTTCATACAAACAGACAGACAGAGAGACATTTCTAAAAATGATTGAAATGTATTTTATTACTAATTCCTAGACACATTTTTTTTATTAACGTGCGGAAATCCCTTATGGATACACCACCCTCATGGGGGAGAGTAGATTATGCCCGACTCGCACGGACTAAAACCTCACAGTGTACCGACAGACCGTAATTGTTGGGGCGGCAAGGGATCGTATAATGCTAATCAACCTTGTAGAGCCGCCCTTATTCCTAGACGCGTGCAACAATTTTTTTTTAATGTAAATCGAAAAAGTACAGACTCTTTAGATTTACATTCTTATTATAATTATGTATAGAAGATAGTGGACGTTACTTTGCATTTCCGCCTGGAATAGATTGGCTATCCACTTCTTATTGCAACAAAAAATATTTGATTTTATTTGTACGAGTGTACCTTAAAAAGTTACATTTGAAAATAGTAACAGAGAGAGAGCGAAATATTAGCAACTAAACAATAATAAGAATTGAAAACGTGTCCCTTTGTAGACGGCTGACACTGTTGGTATGTAACTCAAACCTTTTTTGTTGCAATAAAACGTGGTAGCTGCCAATCTATTCCAGGCGGAAGTGCAAAGTAACGTCCACTATAAAGTTTAATGATGGATTTCCGCAAAGTAGTACGCAATTTGCATCTTTTGAATACACTGCGGCATGTGAAACGTGCTTACATTGGCTGTGTTTCAAACAAACTAAACAAAATAAGGGCACATATTTCAAGTGAGCTCTTATTTACCGAGACGTATTTTTCGCGCCGACCCGTTATCTAGTTATTGTTGATCGAAGCCTTCTTAAATAAAAAATGTATTTTATGTACAGATTAAACAAGCCCAACACAGCTTGCCCCACGTATCTACGCTACTTCCCTCTCTCTCGCACATCGTTAATTATTACATTTAATATTGATCAATTTCATGCAGAATAAAAAAAGTACATTGACCTATTTGTTGCATGTGTTGATAAGCATAATGATAATATTATTTGTTTAATTACATTATCTAATCGGCTTACATACTGCAAATGAAAAACGAGGTATTATAAATAAATAAAAAACATTTTTTTTAACATTATTTTTTATTAACACCGAATTCACAATACACATAGAATGACTAGAATTTAAAGAGACAACATTTAAATAAACATTTATTAAGTATATCTAAAGAGTATTTATTGATATAGACACATCGATATATGAACCCAAGGTTGTTGGACTCTGATGTATACTGGTTTTGGAGGGGTTTTCTCATAATTTCCAAGACCGAGTGATAATAAACATGTATTCTATCACACGGGACCACTGACATATGAAAACCGAAGACGCACAGTCTCGAATAAAAGTAGCGCTCAAAACCGTCCTCGAAAACTCCCCAATATACATACGTGGTTATAGTTACGCCACAAACTTATGCCGTGTTATTACAAAAAAGTTAAATACGTATTAAATACATGGTTTAAAAAAGTTTCCTAATAAATGCACCGCGCTCGGTCGAGGCAAGTTCACGTTATCCTTTTTCACAAGTCTAACCTAACTTAACCAAAGCGAGACAAAAGAACAAGATGACGAACATTCAGCTACCGCGGTGCATTTAATATGAGACTTTTTTAAACTTTTTCAATACGTATTTAACTTTTTTTGTAATAACACCGATGATTTTGCAAATTCAACCTTATCTAAATGATTTAAAGTTGTTTTTATAAGGGGGCAAGTGCATAATCCAAAATTATGTACGCATTTTTGTGTGCCGTCTGCGAGACGTTAAGTGTGCATCTTGGGTTTTTGTATATTAATACACGGGACAGTCAAATAACTAATACCTTGATTACACATAGCAAATACAATAGCGAGATAGCAAAACGTC
This sequence comes from Antheraea pernyi, assembly GCA_015888305.1. Classification (NCBI taxonomy): domain Eukaryota; kingdom Metazoa; phylum Arthropoda; class Insecta; order Lepidoptera; family Saturniidae; genus Antheraea; species Antheraea pernyi. The sequence continues at coordinate 1,078,536 of MU158736.1, read as the reverse complement.
ATTTGGTAAAGAGCGACGTAAACGAGTGTTTGTTCCTCTTTCTAGTACATTCTAGATTTTACCTGATTTTAAATGACAATGTAATGAAAATCATAACATGACCTAGAAGACAACCTGCTCATAAATGTAGCTACCGGGACACATTTATAGGTTTTTGCGACATATTCTCAACTTAATGTTATTTCCATACTTGCGTAGGTCGAAATAATCGCAAGTGTAAGAAGACATCGTTGTGCGTCATGAACGATTGGGTTGCGTGACGATCATTGATATTACAACTATTGATACGTCATAGGCACTTCATTTTTTTTTTCGAACTGACTACGCTATTGACCCAGCAAGGTCTTAACAACTTCACCGGACTACTAAGGCGAGCGTTTAAGGCACTCGGCCGATTTTATTTTAACAACTAGCTCAAGGGTGCGCGGCACACCTCGGCTTTGGCTGTTGCCTGGTACATGCATTTCGCGACCTATGTGAGCTATAATAACCTAAGCTAACTATAGCGCTTCGACAGCGCCTTGTTAAAACTTGGCTAGCTAGTTTGTTTTTAACGGCTGTCCCGTCAATCCGCCCGTATCTAAGCAACATATAACTATTTCTGTTGCACCACCGATATTCAGAATATGCCATCTTACTTTCACATTTTATTTAAGATAGTTTACGTATGTGTGCGATTTCGTGCCATTTTTAAGTTACAATATCATGTAGCTAACGTATTTACATCAATTAGTTATAATATCATTGGTGACGATAAACGCTGTAGGATAACCGGATCCACGGTTTTAACACACTTGGAAGAAACTTGGAGTCGTTATTGGAATGACAAAGGCGTGCGAGTGTTTTTCGCTTTTATCCGAATTAACTTTGAAGTAGGTTTTCAGAGCGACAAGTATTCAAAGCTTTCTTCACTCAGATATGGGAGTAGCATTGGACGGGGCCAGGCGTCGACACTTTGTAACGCTTGGCCAACCGCTGGGGCTCGGCGGCACGATAAAGTCTGTAGAGTTCTTGTATCGACTAAATTATAGCGGCGGATGTACACCGTGGGGTTTTAGTCCGTGCGAGTCGGAAATAATCCACTGTCTCTCCGGGATGGCGGGTATCCATGAAAGGTTTCCCCACGTTAAAAAAAAATATGGGAGTAACATTCGATTGGTAGTTAGCCCGAAGTGTATTAGAAACATATTTGAATCTACGTCAATCGACTCAGTCCCCAAACGCATTACCAAAAACACCAAATCTAAATTACTTTATTCAGTTTAGACCTAGAACAGGACCTTATGAACGTCAAAATTATCATCGGTTCGGATAAACAACACACTCATCGATAAAAACAGGCAGGAAACTTGATCTTATTTATCTGTTAACGTATGTTTTTGTACAAAAATATACTATACAGTCATCATTGTTTCGAAGTACTTGACTCAGCACGGTCAGCAGTGCATTCTGTTTTAATGCATTATGAGATCATCCACTTTCCACAAGGACCAATTGGCGAGTATGTATTGCAAATAGGTATTTAGTCTTGCTAAGTGAATTAAGTGAGATAGTGCAAGATAGCGGAGGGGTAGCTACACGGCCGTAGCTAGGGGGGGACATTGTGGGGCAATGCCCTACCTTGAAATTACAATGGCCTACCTTAAAAATACCAACAAAACAATATAAATTCTTATAATTAAATTGTTTTTCCGAACATACCACAGCTTGTGACATTCGACTTCAGGTCAATTATGATATTTTTTTTACATCCGCCCTATCTGTAACCATTGATGCACTACCTCAAATTCGACTCTAGCTACAGCCCTGGGTAGCTATAACAACGTAGAAAAGAATTCGAGTCACAGTTTTAGTTAGACTGTTTATTTTATTCGGTAAGTGTAATCAAGGCATTATAAGAACGAATAGATATCAGAGTCCATACAACATTGGATTCCTTAAAGTACAAGAAACGAGCTAAATAATCTATAGATATAAGAGAGCTAGGTACGTTATTCTAAAGATATTGACTTCATTTAAGGATGATTTGGAAGTTAATTATGAATTACGCTTATTCAGTACCTTTAATACAAATCTTTACTACCGTCCGTATGAGCATTGTATCAGTACACAGTCATCTTACCAAAATAAACAAACGACCTTAACCTCTCGGCTCATGTTTTAAGAGCCAGATCTCAAAATTTTTAATATCTAGACATCGTTTTAAAATTATAATTTTGCATTACATAATTTACTATTGCTCAATTTTTTCATCATTTGCATTGACATATAAAAATCCAAGACGCACAGTCTCGAATAATAGTAGCGCTCAAAACTGTCCCTCAAAAACTCCCTAATAATACATACGTGTTTATAGTTATGCGATAAACTTATAATTTTGCAAATTCAACCTTACCAGAATGATTTTAAGTTGTCTTTACAAGGATGCAAGCGACGCGAGTCTATTTGAAATGACTGCATAATCCAAAATTGTGCATCTTGGGTTTTTGTATATCAATGATCATTTGCAATAAATACGGTATTTTTATAACTTATGCTGTAGTCTGTTGATAAGTGTATCATAAGGTCTACTACATTCGATTTTGTGGAGCTTAAACTCTTAACCGTGTTATTAGAAAAATAAAACCTATTAAATACTTGCTTTAAAAAAGTTTCGTAATAAATGCACCGCGCTCGCCCAAGGTATGTTCGCGTTATCCTTTTTCGCAAGTGTAACTTAACGTAACCAAAGCGAGACAAAAGAGCAAGATGGCTAACAATCAGCGAACGCGGTGCATTTAATATGAAACCTTTTTAAAGCTCGGGTTCAATACGTATTTAACTTTTTTTGGTAAAAACACCGTTATGGTTTGGACAGACCAGGGGTTAAATTAATTTACAAATACAACGTATGAAGTCCACTAATTTAAGTCAAAATCTTTAGAATCAACGCTAAAAATTAGCTACTTTATTATAAATGACGAAGTATTTAATAAAATACTATTTATCCTAACACACATCACAATAACAATAATTTATAACAATTAGTAAAATTTTCATTATAACCTCAAAAATTTGCTCTACACCTTCTTTATTTAGGTATGAAGGTTTTATTACGCCAGGCGTATAATATAATATTAAAACACGTAAATAATTCATTTATTGAACTAATCTAACACAATACGCATGCAATATTCAATATATTTAGTTATAATACCTAAATTTTTTGCTTACCCTATCAATATAGGGTCGGCACAATATCTTCCCTTATTAACTTCCATGACAGCATCCACACTTATCAAACATATATAATTTTTCATACAATCGACCTTCATTGATCTTCTTTATGCCCATCCTTCATCTTTTCTTCTAATAATACGACTTCCATTCCTTCTCCGTAACAGTGCTTGCATCGTTGCGTTTCGTCCGGTCATTGAGAGTGCCGGGCGCCCACCTCCCCTCTCCCGTCTTCTCCTCCTCCACCAAACACAGGCGGGTAACGCACTGGCAACTCCCCTGGTGTTGCTAGTGTCTATGGACGGTGGTGATCACATAACATCAGGTGATCCACCTGTTCCTTAGCTTCCTATGATATAAAAAAATGTACATTTAAAATAAAATTTAAACATCTTTCTTCGTCTATAAAAATTGGGATATAAAAAAAATACTATATCAACGATTAAAATTGGATTTAGCTAATTTTGGAATGTAGCAACACACATGCTATCCTCAAGATCTGTCGCCTTTCCATCCATCCAGCATTCTTGTCGCTCATTGTCATAGCCAAATAAAAAGTTATCGGTGGTTAAATTATCACCAGAATTCCCCAAATTCGTGCAAGGACGTTTTTATTGACTGCCATTAACCTGCATAATGGTAATTAGGCTTAATTACCTATCAACAGCACTTGGCAAGTATGACTCACAACTTACTTATTCACTTTACATAATCGGCAATGACCCTAAGCAGGGAATGTAATCCATACACTATTTCGCATTTCTAGAATTAAACATTTTTTCTGAAGTGAAATTCGTTAAGGGAAGTTTAAGGTAGGGAAAAATTTGCGTTACGCCTTAAACGTAAGGTAGGTATTTGTGTGTATGTGTAAGTATGTAGTGTTTGTCTGTCTAGGTCCTGTAGTACACCAAAATGCGTAAATGTATAGTTAAGTATTTATAATAAGGGACTTCGTATAGTATATAAGCATTCTCATCAAAATACGTAAAAATCCAGTGTCGTGATGTTTGTCCACGATGAACTCCGAAACTACTGAACCGATCTTTATGTTTTTTTTATTTCTCGAACTGACTACGCTATTGACCTAGCAAGGTCTTAACAGCTTCACCGGACTACTATGAAAGTTGACGTTAATATATAATTTGGTCCAACTTGAGATATAGAATAATTTGTCTTTCGATTAATGGCCTCTATATTTTTTTAAATTACAAATGGAATGATTGTCAATGTTGATTATTGTTATTAATTGTAACATTCATCAGTTTCGAACAGATGGCGTTTTAAGTTAGTTTGTTTACAGATAACTGTAGGACCGACTGTTACAGATATCTAATAGATGGCGCCACGTTTTAAATTTCAATTCCTGGTTCAATTTCAATTGGCCGGTTCAACTAGTATATATATAATTTAATACATATAAGCCAGACGTTTCACTTCTTTAACGTGTACACACTGATACAAGCACTTTTTTTTTTTAATTATCTACCTACAAATTTTGACTAAACATATTATTGATGTCTAATTCTTTGGTATTTATATTTAATTAAATGGTAACATACAAAATAAATATGAGCATGGAATAAAAATGTAAGTTCTAGTAATAAGACTAGCATTAAAAATACACCTAGTTACAAATTGTCATGAAAGTGTTTTGACGAATGAAGGTACAATCATAAAATTCATAGAAAAAAAAATGGGACATAAAATTTTAACCCAAAATTTTTTCCTAAAGTTTGAATAAGTTTGGATACATATTTATTCTGTGCAACTTTGACAGATAAGCACTTTTCGTGTCATTTTTATTACTAGTTATATACATTAAAGCTATTAATTATTGGTTTCAGCATAAATGGGTCGGCTCGACCGGGGTAGTACCTCTCACAGAAAACCGACGTGAAGTAACAGTGCTTGCATTGTTACGTATCGTTCGGTCAGTGAGAGCGCCGGAGGCCCATCTCCCCTCCCCTTCCCTTACTCCCCCTCTCCCTCAATACATGATGGCAACGCACTTGCGACTCCCCTTGTATTGCAAGTGTCTATGGACGGTGGTGATCACTTAACATCAGGCCATCAGTCCGTTTGCCTCCTATGATATAAAAAAAAATTGAGGGGTAATGCACTTAAAAATACCAAAAACTAAGATAAATTATTATGATTAAATTGTTTGTTAATAGTTTGATAGGTGTCTAAACCTTTCCAGACATACCACAGTTTGTGACATTCGAGGGCAGATCATTTATGATATATTTTTTAATTTCCACCCAACCTGTAACCAATGCTGCCCTACCTCAAATTCGACTATAGCTACAGCCCTTTCTAGATATAAAAAGACAGATACAAAAATAAATTAAGTACATTTTCCTTTTTATTTTCTCAACCGAATTTCTTTATTTTTCTTTTATTTTGTGTATTCCAGCTACCATTTAACTACGAATTTACTTTATAGGTGTCTATATAATCAATAACGGCGGTGAAGTATTCAACCTAGAATTAAAAAACAATGTTAAAAAGAAACGCAGTTTGCAAGAAATTTTAAAATTAGGTTAAACAATAGTCTATTGCTGTCGCACTCTAAACTATCTAATAGAGTGCAAGAGAGACTACGACGGAGTGTTTACAGATATAAAAATACACGGAATCCGGATTTCGTATTCTTGTTTCCTCCTTCATGACTGAAAAAACTTTTTATTTAAAAAATAAATTAAGGCCGAATTTGGCTACTCGCCAATTTCGTTTGCAGAATGACTAAAAACAGCGACATAATTGTGCAATATTTACAAGGCTCCCACGTCCTATAACATTTAATTTATGGAGAAAATCAAAACATTGGCACATGCTTATAATATATTACTGAGAAAACTGTGAAACTACGAATCCTGAAAAAAAAACCCCAGATAATGCAGTCCTCAGGAATAGTCTAAAGTTGGCTAGTTTTCTGTTACATAAAAATGGCAATATAGCAAGCAAACCACAAAATCTTGCAGAACTTAGCTTTTAACTTCCGGAACGAAAAATTGTAAGGCTAAAAGAGCCCATTATTCTTCGTAACTATATAATAATAATCATAAATACAGTGGTACAACAAAATAATCCCAAGGAGGGTTGATGTCAGGCAGGCGGCCGATCGTACAAATTAAGCCAAATCATATACTACAACATGACATACATGTTGTACTGATCCTACTTATGTGGGAAAAGGGTAAGAAGAAGAAGATAGACTGCAAGGTGTATAAATATTTGCCGATTCCATTATCCAAGGATAAAACGCATGAAGAATATGTTTGTATGTAATAAACACTGCATTTCCTCTTAAAAGCCAGTATTCGGAACTTTACACCAATGATTTTATTATACATTCCATTCGATTAATTATTATTAATTGCTTTTAATGAACTTATAATTACGTAATGATCTATTTTTTACCCGTAATTACTTCCGGTCGTGATAAATGAATTTACAGAAAGTGCAGTGGTTTTTTTACCACTGCTGCTCTGGGTTTAGTGGAATACCAAAAAGGACAATTGTAATTTTAGTCATATAACGTGTTTATATCTTTGAAATAAAACTTCTTTACGCACGCTTGCCTCGGGGAGTAAGCTGGTGAATTCGTGACGAGAGCGTTACGAAAAGTGTGATCGACGGAGGCAAACGGAAATTAAGTTAGTGAATAGATAGCCCATAGTTAGTAAAACCCTAAATTTAAATATTTGTAGAAAATTAATATATATTATACGTATAGTTTTTTTTATATCATAGGAGGCAACGAACAGGTCGGTCACCTGATATTAAGTGATCACCTCCGTCCATAGACACATGCAACACCAAGAGAGTAGCAAGTGCGTTGCCATCTTGTTTTTAGGGGAGTGGGGAGAGTGGGAAGGGGAGGTGGTGCTCCGGCTCTCTCACTGACAGAACGAAACGCAACAATGCAAGCACTGTTACTTCACGTCTGTTTACTGTGTGACGGGTGGTACTAACCCATTCATGCTGAAACCAGTAATAGCTTTCGCGTGGCTCTACCCTCTACATATATATAATAATGTCATCATAATAAGGTCATAATATATACTACGTGATTACTGAACAATGACACTGTTCATTACAATGGTTACAATTCTCGGTTGACATACACAAAATTTGCAAAAATTACTACCATAATAAAGAAAATATAATAAAATGGCAAAAATATTACCCTGTGGTTTTCTACTTCCTTAAAATTAATTACATATATATAAATTTTAATATTAAATATAATAAACACTTTTCTTTTTTCAATAAAATAAATTCGATATTCATAACTGCCGTTAATGAAGGCTTAATTTATATATATCCAGTGTTTATTGTAGTGTCTGTGGTAGGGACGTTCAAACAGTAGATCACGGGAATTACCGGAAATAGTAGTTGTAGGGAATACACTAGTTGAATTGGAACTATATTTCACACTCACTTTAAGTATAACAATCATACATTTATACATACCTAAAAGATGTTATGACGCGAATATATAAACGTTATTAGGTATAAGAAAAATAATCTGATTATATCACAATATTTTACACGGTAATATTAATATTGGAGTATTTCGAATTACTGTGTTTTCACACAATTCGAGACTAAGGGGTCGAAGGACCAAGGATGGTAACGGAATTACGTGAGACAAATAAATCTTCAATACATTTTATTATTAAGGTCTTTTTAGACATATTAATGTAAGTTTTATGAAAACGTGTTAAGAATTTTTTTTTAATCCAACAAAAAGTATTGACGTAATTCAAATCTATATTAATCAATACTAATATTATAAAGAGGTAAAGTGTGTGACGTTGTAGGGGGTAATCTCAAGAACTACCGGTCCGATTTGAAAAATTCTTTCTGTGTTATATAGCACATCTATCGAGGAAGGTTATAGGCTATATATCATCATTCTAAGACCAATAGGAGCGGAACACCAATGATGAACGTTTCAAAATCGGGGTTTTTTTCATCTTGAGAGCTTCCGCTACGTGTCAGCGTTAGCCCAAAGTAACTATTCCACGCGAACGAAGTCGCGGGCAGAGGCTAGTTTAGGATATAGTTGAAGTTAATTACATATTATCTATAAGATTATTCAAAACATGGATTACAAAATCTCTCAGTGGTATAATAAAAAAAAAAACAATTTCACAATTCTATCAATCACTAGCCCCTGCTCACGACTTCGTTCGCATGGAATAGTTACTTTGGGCTAACACTGACACGTAGCGGAAGCTCTCAAGAGGAAACAAACCCCCGATTTTGACATATTCATCATTGGTGCTCCGCTCCTATTGGTCTTAGCGTGATGATATATAGTCTATAACCTTCCTCGATAAATGACCTATATAACACTGAAATAATTTCTCAAATCGGACCAATAGTTCCTGAGAGTACCCCTTACAACGTCACAAACTTTACCTCTTTATAAGATCAACAATCATTATATGTAGCAAACAAACTGACAATCACTAGACAGCTGCCATTTTTAAAGCTGTTTTGATAACGGGATAAGCTGGATATTAATTCGAGTTCTATATATACCGTGTCATGCAACTAACTAACTACGAGCCTATTTCTAACTTGAAAACTAAATAACGAAAACTAGACGAGTATTAGTTAAGTTAGATATAGATAATTGTGAACTTTTGAGAGTCAGTCTATACAATAATTAAAATTGTAATGACTTTTGTTCGTCTGCTCTCATGTCCGAAAAGCCTGAATCGATTTTATGGAAACTTTTACTGTGATATAGTGAGCTTTTCAGAGTATTTTCTATAGTATATATCATTATGCTTAACTGTAGAGGATAAACAGTCATTATAAAATTTAAAAATGGGGACTCAAAATAAGGGTCTTAAAAAAATGAAATGTATTCCAAATAACAGATGCAGTTTCCATTGAAATTATTTAAACGAGTACAAAGACGCGTGTTCAACCTTAGTATAATATATGAGATTGTATTTATATAAAAAAGAAAGTACTAGCTCCAACAATATTACTTTACATTTCTTCCCTAATAAAAAAATCGAAAAAAATAATCGATTCTTTACTTTGTCAAAAGGTCACAATAGAATTAAAGTGAATATTCTAAAACAGTACAATAATTCTACCTACATTTGGTATATAATATATATATATATATATTTCTCGAACTGACTACGCTATTGACCGGGCAAGGTCTTAACAGCTTCACCGGACTACTAAGGCGAGCGCTTAAGACACTTATATATATTTTGGAATGCAAGGTTAAATAACTATGATATCGCATCTGTGTGCATTCGAATGAAAAAAAAACCGATTTAAAAAAAATCTGCCCTAAAAAACCGTCAGAACATCATTGACCATAGTTATATAAGTACCTACCTACTCTTAGATTGTCATGAACCTATTAATCTGCCAAACATCAAATATTTCCTATACAATTATGAAGAATTCCTGGGTTGTCTTTGTAAAGAAGGCCTAATGCTAATGAAATTAAAATAGGACCTCCATGAAAATATTATGTAAATTGGTTTATAAATGACGAAGTTCTGACATAATAAACATTAAAAAAACAGCCGAATTAAGAACCTCCTTCCTTTTGAAGTCTGTTAAAAAAATAAAACGTGTGAAGAAAACAATGTATAGAAGTTATAATTCGCCGCGGGTGCATTCAGTGAAGTGAGCAGAGCTCGGACGTTGAGCATATTCCCATACATTTGCGTGGCTCACTTCACTGAATTGCTCATTTGGCTGAGCGTGCTCATCAGACTGAAGAAATAAAATGTGATATATACATATATGTGATATGTTCATTATTGTATAAGAATCAATGTTTAAAATATTTTATATGTTTTTTTACATAAATAATTCTTAGAGTGGCATATATAAAATTTGTTTGGAACAAAATAGTTTATATATCAGTTTCTTTGAATATGTTACAAGGGCTTTCCATACTGAAATGTATGTAGCGGGAATTCTGTGATTCGCTCACGTTTTCCATCACGCTTTCCGGGTCTTCGGTTTTGATGTGTTTCGGTGACGATTCACAGTGGAATTCTTGACGGTAATTGCCTGCAATTGGGACGTAAATTAATAAGACTATAAAAATGGAGACTAACCAACGACACATATGTAATTTTGGTAATAATATTTATTTTGATTAAATTTCTGTAATCAAATTATTTTAAATCTATTTTTGAAATAGTCTTCGTATCATTGGTGTGTCCCAAAAATGATAATAATAAGTCAAAACAGTATTAGAAGTAATCTCAAAAACATTCAATAAAGCGAAACGAAATAAACAAGCGAACAAAAAAAATATACTTACAAGCGAAGCGTACATCAAACTACACGAACAAAATCAAGGTACAACTGAAAACGATGGAAACATAAAAAAATATAAAAATACTATCGTCGCTATGAGCTGTGAAAATGGAATTTTATAAGCGAGTAGAGGCAAAAGGAAAATCAAACGGCGTTAATGGCACAGCGACAAAAAAAAAAAACAAATTCAGTGCAGAATATTTATTACGGCTAAACTAGCACCACGTCAAAAAAAAAACCGAATACAAATACTTCAACGTGCATTAATTACGTATGAACTGTCAGTTGAAACACGTGTAAAACCTCTTTTATAATTCTTTATATTTTAAAAAAAGAACGACATAATTATTGAACATTATCTAACTTTTTAAATTAGAAACTGTAGTCTCATTATATTTTTTAATATATAAAAGAGGTTCGACAACAAATGTGACCAGTCTTAAAATTATAATTACTTGAGTTTTTATTTCAATAGGTACACTTTATTATAATATAGCTTATTATTAAATGAAATGCAACGTTAACTTGGAAGTCTATTAAAAATGGATACACTATTAAAGGTCTATGAAACAAAATGTGCAATTTTCTATTAGCAGATATGTGCCAATTTTGTCATAATATTTAACATGTTATTGTATCTAATCTGGTAAGTAATAACATTTAGTTATTGTCGATATTGCACAATTAATTGGACCTTATGTCGTTCTATTAAGTAACGTATAATGTAAGTATAATGTTGCCAGTATTAACGTTTTACCTTGAGCATGGTATTAAATTGTATAATGGAATTTTTAAAACTAATTAATTCCTCTAATTTCATTATACGTACAATTTCAGGAATACAAAGGAATATTGCATTATGTTGAGCAGAATAGACTAGATTATAATGGACTATTTGGTATAAAAATAAGTGATAGTATGAAAAACTAAGAAAAAAATTGCATTGTTGACTTTTTTTATAAAGTTTCGAGGTAGTAATCACAAACGTTTTTAAATGAAAAAGTTTTTATAACTTAAAAAAACTACATAGAGATATAAAAACTTTTCAAGATTAAAAACGTTTTTTTTTCTCAATCGAATGAATATCGTCGTCAAAAACAACAATGAATTCTTAAATTTAAATAAAATAAAACTGGTTAGGTATTTTATTTTTCATTATCACGCTATCGACTAGATGTACATTAATGTCTAACCTAAAATCAATGATTATTTATATAGCGAATATTATATAATCTACATATTAAAGAAATACACACTTAAAATGCATGCCGTCTACAAATATTAATACAAAAATCGTGCACAGCGATGGTAATAATATATACCATAATATTATGGTAATACGATTGTCAAAAAAAAAAAACAATACATCACGAAACGGCATAGACTTTATATCTCCTTTAAATACAACATTAATCGAATATAATCGATACATAAATCGATTCTTTTTTTAATTTTATGAAGAGATAATCGGTCTACGCTTTATCGATAACTAAATCTAAGAGCAACACTTAGTCAAACCGCTACAATCGCATTTCACTTTACGCGCTCGACTTCTACAGAACCCGTAACATTTTAGCACCAAACAGCACAAACCCCCCTTTTTACTATTATCCGATTTACACGATTCCCTACTATCTAGTCTCTGCAACTCTGGTACCGAATTGACTTTATCGACCAAAAGTTTATCGAGTCGATTCTTTAGTAAAGTGGGCGATACGCTTCGATCCCTGTTCACTTTAGCCGATACGTCGCCTTCCCCGTTATCGATATCGATAGCCGCCGTCAAGTCGAAACCGGACGCGGAGTCGATATTAGGGCTGCGGGAATCGACACTTTCCGGTGTGTAGGGATCGATACAACGGCCGGCACTCAACAGAGTTTTATCGATATCGTTGACGAATATACGATCGCAACTAGAGTAGTCCGCGGTCGTGATTTCGACGTGCGGTATACGGAATATTATCTCGTTAAGCGAACCCGTGCGGGTTCTTTTAAGTCGAGAATCGTCCGATAACAGTTTCTCGGGGTGGCTGACTGATATGTCGGGGAGTTTAAGCTTTTTGCCCCAATACAGGTCGGGGTCGGTGGGAACGCGGTGGAGGGGGGAACGGGAAGTGAGGGGTGAATGGGAAGTGCGGGGGGAAGGGAAACGCGTCGCGGTCAAGCACAACGAACAGGGCAGTTTATTGTCGCAACAATCGAGCGTACCTCTGTCGCTTTGCAGCATTACCCGTAGGTAGATCGGCTGTGGAAAATATTACATAGTTAATAAAATAAAAAACATTTTTGATAATATAACGTAAATATAACATCCACAACAACCGTTTCAGTGGTGGTAGAGCCAAGCTGAAGCTATTACTGGTTTCCGATACAGAGAATCACCCACGTGAAATAACAGTACTTGCATTGTTGCGTTTCGTTCGGTCAGTGAGAGCACCGGATGCCCATTTCCTCTCTCCCTCCCAACCCCTCCCCCAAACACAGGCTGGCAACACATTAGCGACTCCCCTGGTATTGTTAGTGTCTATGGACGGCGGTGATCACTTAACATCAGGTGACCCGCCTGTTCGGTTGCCTCCTATGATATATATAAAAAAAACATAGGTACAAAAAAATAAAATTTAAAAAAATTGTTTGATGAGCTGCGAATATCACGTTTCCTTAGAACCCTTATGCCTTGTATCCAAATACTATTAATTAATTATTGTAATCCAAAAACTAAGATGATCATCTAGACACTTCTGCCCGGTCAAATCAAAACAAACAAAAGGAGTCACTGTGACCGGCATGACTCGGTCCGAACCCTTACAAGTCAGAGCATAAGTTTTCCTGTCTAAATTTCAAGTCAGCAGTTCCACGAGAGTCACTCCCATTTTTGGTAAGTTACATCACAACTTAACATCAGATGAAATTGTGTCCAATCACTATATTTTATTTACTTTCTATTTAATTCGATGAACCAAATGCAGGAACATAAAATTTATGTTGTATATGTTGATAAAACATTTAAAATATATTCTAAATGTCTTCTTAAACTTTGGTAAGTTTTGAAAAGTCTCGAAAAAAAAAACCCAATTCTTAAAACGCCTTTAATAGTGGTTTATCGATTAAACGATTTAAGCTTTTCGTAATAATTCTATTGTAATAGTATATTAATATAATGTTATCCTTTTATAATGACATATAGATATAATGGCTTTAGCTTCTTAAAGTGACTGTAAATGAATATATTGATGAAATAGGTGTCCCTTTTTATAATTACATTAAAGTGTATGTTGATTTTAGGTTCATATTATGACTTTAATTAGTTTATCGATTGAATGACTTTAGCTTTTTAAAATGACGATAATTAATTAATAATTTTTTTTAGTTTTTATAATGAGTCTTACTATTAAATTGATAATACGATTTGAACTTTTTGGAATGACTCTTTATTTTATATCTATAGAATGATTTAAACTTTTTAAATAGTGTATCGATAAAATGAGATTAGCTTTTTAAAGTGACTCTAAATATTGTATTGATAAAATGATTTAATTTTTTCGGGACTCTTTATAGTATATCGGTACAATGCTTTTAACTTTTTAAAGTGACTCTTAATTGTAATTCGATAAAATGAGTTTACCTTTTAAAAGTGACTCTCAATATATCGATAAAATACTTTTAACTTTTTAAAGTGACTCTTAATAGCATATCGATGGTATGCTTCTAACGAGTCGTTATATTTACCTTGTGGTCCCCCATGCAGGCGGTGTCCCCGATAACGCCGTACTCCGTGCGTTTGCGTGCAGGCGCGTCCACAAGCCGCCTCAGCTCCGAGGAGACCTGCTCGCTGGTCTTCGGCGAACCCTCCGACTGGTTCCGTACCAGCTTGCGTCTCATCGGCACACTCTCCGACTCCGACACCCTGCATATACATACCAATACAATTTGTATTTTTCTCGTACTGTCACGAGAAACACGCACAACATCTGGCAATGGCATATACAAATTGGATAAAAATTGGAAATAAAAAATTGTAAATAACAACTTGTTTTTATATAATAAAGATATATTATTTTAAATTGATTATCAACGAATGTAATGGAATTATATATATAGCTAGTAAGTGCGGACAATTTTAAAAAAAAATCTTAAAAAATGACATAATAATATAAAAATGTGATATTAGATTAAGCAAAATGATTTTAAAGCGCAAATTATATGATAGAATAAGCTGTAATTAAGACAAATGAAAAATTTTACCTAGAATAAGAGCAAAAAATTATGGCTGAAGTGAATTAAAAGAGATAACTGAAAAATGTAATAAAAGATAATGTAAAAAATGTCTCGGATTATGTCTGAGGATATGGGGACTTTAAATAAAAATAAAAAAAAATACAATTGGTAACGCCATCTATTATTTATAATATGTATTATTTCCTTTTCCTTATTCCGCATATTTTATCTATACTTCCGCACGCTATTTGTTACCTATGTATGGTAGTTATTTTATAGGCAGTTAGTTTTGTTGCAATCCGCGAGGGCAACTCCTGTTTCCCTCACACCGAGAATCCTTTCTTTAAAACATACCGCTAGTGTGATTATGGCAGCCGCGCGAGTTAATATCGTTTGCGTCGCGCAATTAAGTGAACGCTATGCGTCGCAAGTGATATAGATATATATATATATATAGAGATATATATTGTGACCCGTCTACTCACTGGACATGGACGCAATACCGTATTATCAGACGCTATGAAACAAGAGTGCCTTCACTGCAGCAGCTTTGGTAACAGTGATTGACCACACCTCAGCCAAGTAAGTGTGTATGTTTTCTTTTTCCCAACTCAATCGATTGTAGACCTTTGAATCCCGCGATTGAGCATGTATCCTTAATACCCTTGCCCTCGCAGACCGCTAAAAATACAGTCCACATCTCAACTTATATTAAACAGCAATTCAATGGAGGTGAAGAAACAAGTGACTTGACCACACTACCTATCAGTTCAAATCACTATTCCCTCCAATATATTTTATACAACCCCTCCCTCTCCAAAAGACGGAACACTACCCGCGCTTCTCCCGTTTGGTCTAACCGCTAATGAGAATGTACACGACGAAATACAACTTTTTTTTTTTTATATCATACGAACAAGTGGGTCACCTGATGTTAAGTGATCACCACCGTTCATGGACACTAACAACACTAGAGGGGTCGCAAGTGCGTTGCCACCCTTTGGGGGGAAGAGTTAGAGGCGGGAGAGGGAGAGGATATAGGAGAGGAAGGGAGGTGGGCCTCCGGTGCTCTCACTGGCCGAACGAAACGCAACAATGCAAACACTGTTACTTCACGTCAGTTTCCTATGAGAGGGTGGTACTACCCCGAGCTAGCCGACCCATTCATGGTGAAACCAGCAATAGCTTCAGCGTGGCTCTACCACCATCATAACTATTGAGCTATATATTTTATAACCGTTTCACGAACATTACCGGGACTATTTGACAGTGTTGTTGTGTTGTTATTGTGGTGGATTCGCAAAACCAGCCGAAATCTCATCAAAACGCCGGTTAGTTCCATTCAAAAATTCCTACCGAAAATTATATATTTTCATAAATTTCCACAGACAATCAACTACTATTTTTAATGTAAAACTTCTTAACGCACGCTTCACTTGGGGAGTAAGCTGGTGAATGCGTCACGAGAGCGTTACGGAAACGTGTGATCGGGCGAGACGAACGGAAGTTTAGGGGGAGATATAAGTTAGTGAAGATAGTAAAACTCATAATAAATTTAAATATTTGTAGAAAGTTAATATATGTATATACTATCTATACATATAATAAAAATGAAGTATCTGTATGTAATATCAAAATAACAACTTTTTCTGATTAGGTATGAAAATATAAAGCTACTGATAGCACAAAAGCGATTTTTAAAATTTTCGTCGGTCTGTCTGTCTGTTTGCTCCAGGTAATCTACGAAACGACTGGATCGATTTTGACTGGAAAATTTTGTAGTTGAAATTACAGCGGTTGATATAGGCTATTGTAATTCAGACTAGCTGTTAACCGAGATTTCGTCCACAGTGCTATCTCCAAAACGGTTGGACCGATTTTCACGGGACTTTCACTGACACATCGCTGACCTTATACGAAGTGATTTAGGTTATTCTATTTTAGACTAGCTGTTATCTGCGACTTCATCCGCATGAAATTTGGCAATATTTCAAGACTCCAACTCATTCTATATTTTTTTATTACAGAAATGATCATCAACTTATTGCTTACAATTCAACATTATAATTAATATTACCTTTGAAGACAGAAAAGGTATTTTTAATAAGATCTTAGACGATAAACGTATTACCTTTATTAGTTCCATAATACAACTTTTTGCAGAACAGACAAGCAATTATCTTTTGTATAGTCACGAAAATTTTAAGTCATTGTTTCATTAATTCCTTATACATATTCCTTTAAGGTGGTACAGCCGCGCTGAAGCTACTACTGGTTTCAGCATTAATGGATCGGCTCGCTCGGGGTAGTACCACCCTCTCACAGAAACACAGGCGTGAAGTAACAGTGCTTGCATTGTTGCGTTTCGTTCGGTCAGTGACAGCGTCGGAGGCCCTCCTCCTCTTCCCCTCCCGCTTCCCCGACTCCCCCTTCCTCCAAACATAGGCTGGCAACGCACTTGCAACTCCTTTGGTGTTGCTAGTGTCTATGGAAGGCGGTGGTCACTTACCATCAGGTGACCAGTCTGTTCGTAAGCCTACTATAATATATATATATATATAAACGCGTGCGGAACCGCGGGTAAAAGCTAGTATAGATTTTTTTTTTCTCGAACTGACTACGCTATTGACCTGAACCTTTGACCTCTTAACAGCTTCACCGGACTACTCCTAGTATATACATATACTTTACCTAGCATTAATAGCCTGCTGGACACTGGTGGGGTCAGCTATACTCTTTCTGCTCACATTGATCCCGGGAACAGAGAGGGCGTCCAAATCGGCGACACTGCTTTTCTTCTCCAGAGTTTTACCCGGACTCGTCTGATAAAAATCGATACAATTGTTATATTTTCAATATTTATATCATATGGCAACATTATACTCAATGTTGACATTTATGATTATAAATTGACTCCAGTGGGATTTGAAAATATAGTATAATGTTGTTACTATCAGCCGCCTATATGCAAAATTCGTTTGCATTTGTATCACTATAAATGACTAGCTGACCCGTTCCCATTGGGCGGTAACATTTTTACTTGTAATGAAATTATGAGTGTGATTCCGTTATTGCATAGTACTGAGTGCTATGTACTTTGATAAGAATTCATAATTGTTGTTGATAATATGACCAATAAACGTCACTTAACGATTTAAATTATTTTTTTAATTATAAAAATCTATCTACTTTTGTGACTCGAATATAAAAGTCACACTTTTTTTTATATCATAGGAGGCCAACGAACAGGCGGGTCACCTGATGTTAAGTGATCGACACCAGCAACACCGGGGAGTCGAAAGTGCGTTTTCGTCCTGATTGGGGAGGAAGAGGGGAGGGAGGTAAGAGGGGAGGTGAGGTGGGCCTCCGGGGCCCTCACTGACCGAACGACATGCAATAATGCGAGCACTGTTACTTCACGTCGGTTTTCTGTGCGGTTGCGGTTTCAAAATTCAGTTACCAATAGAAAGCCACGTTATTTGTGAGTGTAATATGCTATACAACCCGACCCCAATTAACCCGACAAATGAAAAGACTTTTTTGCGGTAGTCGAATTTGCAAAGTAAGTTTGAGAAAAAGTGATCGAACGAAAACGTTTCTTACGAACGCTGCCTTAACGATGAGAGATATATGATCGAGTTCTAGAGCTTGTGTACGGGACAATTTAAAGTGATTTGTGTTAGATAATAGTGTATGTTATTCGTGTGTAGTGTTATAGTGTTTCGCCTTAAATAGTTTATAGATTTTATAATATGGTTCGATAGTAAAATATCATAATTGTACTAACAAGTGAGATTTATATAGAAATAGTATTAGAATATGTATTATCCCTTGTAATTTTATATATAGATTAATTAAATAGTATAAAATAATCTTTCTAGCTGTCATACAGTAAATATTTTATAAAATAAAAAGAAAGCGAATGTAACTTAGCGCGCCCGCGCTCCGCCCTGTTTAATAGGTTTAGCCGAGCCCTGACGCTGTGCGCGTGGCTATTAAGTGCTCTGATTGGCGGAGCACCGCCAGCGTTAATAGTAATCGAATAGATAGTGTATAGTCTATTTTGAACGCTGTCTCTCCAAACAGAGCGTGCTCATGCCCACGCCCGCGTAGCCACAGATCACGCCGCCGTGGTCTGGGCGTAAATTTCGCTCCCGCACACCAGACTAGGCCCCCCTTGGCAACGGCTCAAGCCTAGGTCCGTTCCCTCGGCGTGGAGCCCTTGAGTACGCTGCTCGCGCGATACAGTGACACAAAATCTTACAACACTGCGACAACATTACACATATCACCTCCACACACGTGCACGCATACACGCTTACACATGCAAGTGGAAGGGTTTTATCTTTTTCCCCTTATCAAACTGAAATAGTTTAGAATATTATCCGATACGAAATATATATAAGGGTTGTTGAGGTATGTATGCTTGGTACACATATATGTTTCAACAACTCATATATATATGAATAGTTAGCTTAGCTTAGCTCACATAGGTCGCGAATTGCATGTATCAGGCAACAGCCAAAGCCGAAGTGTGCCGCGCACCCTTGAGCTAGTTGTCAAAATAAAATCGGCTGAGTGCCTTAAGCGCTCGCCTTAGTAGTCCGGTGAAGCTGTTAAGACCTTGCTTGGTCAATAGCGTAGTCAGTTCGAAAAAAAAAACTGTTTTGAACGAGTCTATGCAGTATGCACGAGTGCATCCTTCGCTGCTTCACTAGTGATAAATCTTTTATTGCGTGAAAACCTCAATGTTCTTCAAGTTCAACTACGGAATCAGCAAATCATCGTTATAGTTGTAAGTCATTCGGAGGTGGCTCACAGCTTGATAACGCCTAAATGCAAAAAAGTCAGCGGCAGCATGTGTAGCATTTGTAGGTGGTAGAGCCACGCTGAAGCTATTACTGGTTTCAGTATGAATGAGTCGTCTTGCCCGGGGTACTACCACCCGATACACAGAAACACCCACGTGAAGTAACAGTGCTTGCATTGTTGCGTTTCGTTCGGTCAGTGACAGCACCGGAGCACCACCTTCCCTCTCCTCTGCCACCTCCCTCCCTATCCCTCAAACACAGGCTGGCAACGCACTTTCGACTCCCCCGGTATTGTTAGTGTCTATGGACGGTGGTGATCACTTAACATCAGGTGATCCACCTGTTCGTTTGTCTGCTATAACATAAAAAAAACATGACCGGTCTTATAATATATTATATACAGTAAAATCGAGTAGTTTTATAAACTGTGTTGTTTATAATATTACTAGCTTTGACTTTTGTATTGAAAGTACATACACTTGTATTCAAAATCTCATGATCAGTTGAGTAGTTACGATGGGAAAGCGTAAAAAACAAACTAGCGTTCATATTTACAATGTTATTTATGTTAAATATACCTGTTTCTGTCGTGCAGGAGAACCTGATCTGACGGGGCTGCTGTCAGATGAGGACACTCTGCCGCTGCTGCTGTCCGTAGAATCTGCTACCGACTTCCTGGAATCGAGCGACAAGATTCGACATTACTTAAGTATCACATATAAAAAGGGTGATACTATTCAATTGTGTGGTTGTATGGTCACATTTAACTAAAATTAGTTTAATTAAATTGAATTAATTTAACTGAAACCACGAATCCTGAAAAAATGAAAATACAGTACGGGAATAATCTAGTAAACTTGGCTAGTTTTCTGTTACATAAAAATGGCAATATACCAAGCAAACCATAATCTTGAAGAACATCATTTTTAACCGGAACTGTGGTGCTGCTCAAACAGGCACTATAAATACAAAGCTGAAGCCTACATGAAAATGGTAAGGCTAAAAGAGCCCATCAGACTTCGTGACTATATAATAATAATCATAAATACAGTGGTACAACAAAATAATCCCAAGGAGGGTTGATGTCAGGCAGGCGGCCGATCGTACAAATTAAGCCAAATCATATACCACAACATGAGAAACATGTTGTACCGACCCTACTTATGTGGGATAAGGGAAAGAAGAAGAAGATGGTCACATTTAACATATGAACTAATAATATATATAATAAAATATATAAATACTAATAAACAACAAAGAGATCACTAGTTAAAATGCGTTCTAATACATTTAAAAGTATGGGAACGATACTTTTGAACGTAACAAAATCACATCTAAGTTCAATGAACAAAGTTGAAGGGGTGTTTTTCAAGGTTAATCATTACGTTACTGCTTGTCGTGGGAACGCCGCACGGTCGAACAAAGGGAAGCGGGGCGGGGGTCGAGGTGCGAGACTACGCGGCACGTTGTGATTCATTGTTTTCCTTTTTATTACACCAGTTCGTTTTAACGTAAATCACCTGATATTGAATATATATCAGTTTTGCGTTTCTTGAGATAATTAGGTCAAATATTAAGCACCGACTTTTTTTTTATTGATCAAGTACCAGAAACAAGTAATCTGTGAGAATATTGCAACTCTTTAACCAGTCATGCTGTATAGCTACTGAATAAAAATAAAATTACGATATATTTACTCCATGATAAATCTTTTATTGCGTGAAAACCTCAATGTTCTTCAAGTTCAACTACGGAATCAGCAAATCATCGTTATAGTTGTAAGTCATTCGGAGGTGGCTCACAGCTTGATAACGCCTAAATGCAAAAAAGTCAGCGGCAGCATGTGTAGCATTTGTAGGTGGTAGAGCCACGCTGAAGCTATTACTGGTTTCAGTATGAATGAGTCGTCTTGCCCGGGGTACTACCACCCGATACACAGAAACACCCACGTGAAGTAACAGTGCTTGCATTGTTGCGTTTCGTTCGGTCAGTGACAGCACCGGAGCACCACCTTCCCTCTCCTCTGCCACCTCCCTCCCTATCCCTCAAACACAGGCTGGCAACGCACTTTCGACTCCCCCGGTATTGTTAGTGTCTATGGACGGTGGTGATCACTTAACATCAGGTGATCCACCTGTTCGTTTGTCTGCTATAACATAAAAAAAACATGACCGGTCTTATAATATATTATATACAGTAAAATCGAGTAGTTTTATAAACTGTGTTGTTTATAATATTACTAGCTTTGACTTTTGTATTGAAAGTACATACACTTGTATTCAAAATCTCATGATCAGTTGAGTAGTTACGATGGGAAAGCGTAAAAAACAAACTAGCGTTCATATTTACAATGTTATTTATGTTAAATATACCTGTTTCTGTCGTGCAGGAGAACCTGATCTGACGGGGCTGCTGTCAGATGAGGACACTCTGCCGCTGCTGCTGTCCGTAGAATCTGCTACCGACTTCCTGGAATCGAGCGACAAGATTCGACATTACTTAAGTATCACATATAAAAAGGGTGATACTATTCAATTGTGTGGTTGTATGGTCACATTTAACTAAAATTAGTTTAATTAAATTGAATTAATTTAACTGAAACCACGAATCCTGAAAAAATGAAAATACAGTACGGGAATAATCTAGTAAACTTGGCTAGTTTTCTGTTACATAAAAATGGCAATATACCAAGCAAACCATAATCTTGAAGAACATCATTTTTAACCGGAACTGTGGTGCTGCTCAAACAGGCACTATAAATACAAAGCTGAAGCCTACATGAAAATGGTAAGGCTAAAAGAGCCCATCAGACTTCGTGACTATATAATAATAATCATAAATACAGTGGTACAACAAAATAATCCCAAGGAGGGTTGATGTCAGGCAGGCGGCCGATCGTACAAATTAAGCCAAATCATATACCACATAGCTGTGCCCGCGATTTCGTTCGCGTTGAACCTGATGTCCAAAACAGTGATTAATAAAGTCATCGGAATGTATTAAGTCCATTTACGTGTCTACTTTTCTCTCGTACTTAAGTTGTGTCGTCTTATGTGGGATAAGGGAAAGAAGAAGAAGATGGTCACATTTAACATATGAACTAATAATATATATAATAAAATATATAAATACTAATAAACAACAAAGAGATCACTAGTTAAAATGCGTTCTAATACATTTAAAAGTATGGGAACGATACTTTTGAACGTAACAAAATCACATCTAAGTTCAATGAACAAAGTTGAAGGGGTGTTTTTCAAGGTTAATCATTACGTTACTGCTTGTCGTGGGAACGCCGCACGGTCGAACAAAGGGAAGCGGGGCGGGGGTCGAGGTGCGAGACTACGCGGCACGTTGTGATTCATTGTTTTCCTTTTTATTACACCAGTTCGTTTTAACGTAAATCACCTGATATTGAATATATATCAGTTTTGCGTTTCTTGAGATAATTAGGTCAAATATTAAGCACCGACTTTTTTTTTATTGATCAAGTACCAGAAACAAGTAATCTGTGAGAATATTGCAACTCTTTAACCAGTCATGCTGTATAGCTACTGAATAAAAATAAAATTACGATATATTTACTCCATTTATTTTTACCTAAAATCGATTTTAAATAAATTAATATAAAATGAATTTAATAAATAAATTAAAATATATATATATATATATATAATAAAAATGTACATAATGTAAATCTAACTTATTTGTACTTTTTAAATTTTTGTGAAAAAAATTGTCGCAGGTGTCTTGGAATGAGTAATAAAATAAATTTCAATTATTTTTTAAATGTGTCTGTCTGTTTGTTTCAACACACATCAATACTAAAGTACTGCGTTCACGATAAAACCTCACCAAGAACATCATAAAGCATACCCTCGGGTAACATTTAGTCTTGGTTTCATTAAAATCGGTTCACTCTATCAGAAGTTATTGTAATTTTAATGACGACGCGACTTAAGAACCAGAGAAAAGTAGATAAGCAAATGGACTTAATACATTCGGATGATTTCATAAATTACTGTTTTTTTTTTACATTAGGTCCCACACGGACGGAGTCGCGGGTACAGCTAGTGTACAATAAGTGTTTAATCTAATTTGTTTCTAATTACACAAATTAGGTTTTTATTATTAAATAGATTGTCTGTAGTCACTAATAAAGCAATTTTATCTTAAATCCTCTTTTAATATTTCATTCTTTATAACTGTTCTTATTTCTTTTGCAGTATAACAGGTAATATTAGAGGGTATTTTATATTTTTAAGACAAATTTTTTTTTTTTTTTCTTAAATAATCATCGTTTCAACTATGTAAACTGTGTTTACGTCCAGAAGCCTTTAATTTTAAATATATTTACAGAATATATGATATACAATTGCCAGATAAAACGCTGTTTAGGTCTAATAAAAAAAATCTAGGAAACTAGGATCTAGGAGTGTCATGTAGTGGATTTTACATTTAATTTGCACTCTTGTGTTATATATAGTTCTATATTTTGTAATATTGGTGGTTTTATGTAATATAGTTCGGTTATTGTGCACAAGTGAGGTGGATCGGAAATAATACCACGGAGCTAGAATTCTGAGATGCCACGAAACTCTCCAGAAAGTTCTAACAAAGTTATACCACTACCTACTCGACAATGGCAGTAATAATTTGCCAAAAAAGAATTCCAAAGTAAATACAGACTTTTCTTTTTTTTTTTCGATCTGACTACGCTATTGCCCTATCAAGGTCTCAACCGCTTCACCGGGCTACTCACAGACTTTTCTATACTGACCGTGACGTATGCAGATGTTTATTCTCTCCAGTTCGAGCCGGATCCGTCTGCTGGACCAACAGACGTGCAGACTGCGATAACAGAACCCTGTCGCACCAGGATGGACATCTGGAAACGCCTCGATATTAAAACCCCCCAAAAAAAAAACAAACATTTATAAGCCAACTAGCTAACCCGGCCACGTGTTGCTGTGACTTAGTTATTGAAATTGTAAATTAAAACGTAGCGCCATCTATGAGATATTTATAACAGCCGGATCTACAGTGTTCTATTAACAAACTAATTGAAAGCGCCATCTGTTCGAAACTGATGGAATGTAACAATTAGTAACAATAATCAACATTGACAATTATTTAATTCATAATTAAAAAGTATTGAGGCCATTAATCTAAATATAAATTATCTTATATCTCGAATTGGACCAAATTGTACATAAGTGCCAACTTTCACGAAGATCGGTTGAGTGGTTTCAGAGTTCATCGTGGACAAACATTATAACACTGGATTTTTATATATTTGTCTACGGCCTATGCAAAGATTTCCCTAAGTGATCTGTAGAGGACAATATTCAGAGTTTCTGTGATGAGGAAATGGGGGGGAACTAGAGGCATTGATACAGTTTGACCTTTGGATGGTGTTTTAAGTCAATTTTTAGATGATGTCTTATATAAAGAACCCAAATTTAACGGGGCAATGTCTATGGCCTATGCCAAGATCTCTCAAAGAGCAACATAGACTATAACGTAGGCTATGTTCAGAATTACTCGAACGAGGAAATTAAGGGATCCAGAAGTACATTAACGTGACAGCGACCGTGGGCAGAAACTAATACGAATGGTGTAGATATAAATTTTTTTGTATTATGATTTTTTAATTCCAATTTGAAATTTACTTAAATCATTTTTAAACCATTTTTAATTTAATAACTCAGCCAAATTGTTCTTGGTCGCGATTTACCAAGCAATTAACAGTCTACATAAATGCCCATTACAGAGAAAATGTAACTTATATCAGTGATTTTTTTTTTCAAAATAAATACACCTTTTAACTCGCATTTTTTGTTATTAATTTAATTGACTTAGGGATTTGATATTTTAACCATAGCTCAAAAATGAATGACTATACAATATTAATTACCTTTTTCCTCTGTCTGATTTGATATGATTATTAAGATATCTATATGTTACAAAATTAATCGATTAACAAAAAATGGATAATGAATATAGATGAACATACCTCGTCTTCATGTAATGAGTCGGAAGATGGACGTCCTCTTCAAAGGGATAGGACGGAGGGAATTTAATAGGAAACTCGTAGAGGTGCGGCCGGAGCGCTTCCAGTTCACGATCGTAGCGTTGCAACTGAAATTAATTATGTTTCATTCATTAATTTTACACGGCTTGTGGTAGCAGTTAACTGGTCAAAATCGTCATGTAAGAAAAACGTGTTATGCCCCTTCTATATAACTTTCTCTCTCTGCTTCTTCGTATAGTATACGAGAGTATGTGTTTGCAAGTATCGAAATTCAAGCAAACGAACTTCGTGCTCTGCCGGTTGTATGACCTCAATATTGAACGAGTTATTCCATTAAAACTTTTTTTATATAATTGATAATTATTTCAGTTTCGTAATGATTTAAAAAAAATCTAAAATATTGAATGAAACTTTCTGATATGATTCTACTTTACGTTTTTTGTACTGAAAAATGATATCATATTACAAAGAAAGAGTAAATTGCATGGAAGAGGCACAACGTTTTTTTCTTACATGACGAAAATATAAAAATCTAAATTTCCATATCGAATTACATTCGGAATTAAAGAAAAGGCGTAAGGAATTTAGTTGATAATTGGAGTTCTTTGACCGTAATTTGTTTTCTATTTCTTTTTTATTAATCCATCTTTATTGACCCACTTTTTTGCACTTAAACGACTTAGGGGTTTGAAATTTGAACCATAGCTCAAAAATGAATGACTATGCAATATTAATTTCCTTTTTTTGTCTGTCTGTTTGATACGGTTATTAAGATATCAGATATTATGGAATGTGAAGAGACTAATTCACTAACGTCCCAAGCCAGTCAGTGGGTTGTTAGTCAATTAGCGTTTATAATATTGAAATTATAAGTATCAAGAAGATTAATATTACCCATGGCTCCCGAAACACTTTCTGATGGTCGGCATGAGAGAATTCCTTCTTGCCAATAGTCAGGACAATTCTATCTTCATTCTTGGAACGGTATAGCATCTTGGAGACTTCTACGTTAGTTCCGTTCTGTACTCGACACGCAGTAAGGTCTTCTGTTACCTTCTATATGCAATAAATATAATATTTCTGAAGTAACATTTTATGAAACGAAAATGTGTAACGAGAAAAAGGTAGTTATAAACGTGTATATAGAGTTTTAGGCTGTGAGAGAATGAGATAGTATATATGTAATGTACTCAAAATATATACAAACCTATGTAACCTATGGCACAAAACAGTCTGTTGGATCGCGTACTTTTAAAAATTATTTGGATATATATTTGAATATTAACTTCTGCTCGCGACTTCGTACGCGTGGAATAGTTACGTTGGGCCTATGCTAACACGCAGCGGAAGCTGTCAAAAGGAATATAAACGAGATTTTGAAACATTCTTCATTGGTGCTCCGCTCCTATTGGTCTTAGCGTGATGATAATGTTCCTCAATAAATGAGCTATATAACACTGAAAGAATCTTTCAGTTCGGACCAGTAGCTCCTGAGATTAGCACGTTTAAGCAAAGAAACTGCTCAGCTTTATAATATTAGTATGGAAATATAGATTAGTTAGGACTACTGATATAGAGGGAAAAAATATGATTGTTTGTTTGTATTGGATTAGCTTTGGAACTCAAAAATTATTTAACCGATTTTTTAGAATTCATTCAATTTATTGACGCGTAATATGAACTAGTTATATTTTATTTTCAAAGGCTAGTTCTTAGTTTTATATTTGGCAACCAATCTTCTAATAAATTATTACTACTATCGTCTAGGTAATTATATTACAAGTTTCTTACGATCATTCCAATGTTATAACAAGATGGTGGCCCTCTTGTTAGAACTTTCCAGGGAGTCTTTGTGGCAAGTCAGAATCCATGCTACGTGGTATTACTTCCCACCCATTCACTTGTGCACAATAAACAAACTATATTACGTAAAACACCATCAATATTACAAATTATACGAGTCAAATAACATACAATTAGAAATAAAATATCAAATCCACTACACGGCATTCCAAGATCCAGCCAAAAACTACAAAAGGCTAGTCGCTAAATCTGCGAGAAATAAGCGAATACTACCTATATGTTTTTTTTATTTTAACTTTATTATTGGCAACCAATCTTTTAGATTATTACTGCCATTGTCGAGTAGTTAACAATATTACAAGTTCTTCTTCCATTCCATTTTTGGTAACCAGTCTTATAGTAGACCATTACTGCCATTGTCAAGTGAGTATCGATATTACAAGATTCTTGATATAATTTCAATGAACTAACAAGATGGTGGCCATCTTGTTAGTACATTCCATGGAGTTTTTATGGCAAGCCAGAGTTCATGGTCCGTGGTATTTTTTTGCATTCACTTCACTTATGCACAATAAACAAACTATATTACATAAAACACAACCAATTTTACACAATATAGAGTCAAGTAACACAAAATTATGAATAAAATATAAAATCCACTACATGACAGACCAAAATCCCGCCAAAAACTATATGTTAGATGTTGACAAAATAGTAATTGTCTATGACACTCATTATTTTAAGAAATAAAAACTTTTTTATACTCTGTTCCCAGTCATCATTAAGCAACCAGACCACGACAGTCTTATACATATGTATATATTTATTTATAACGGAACGGCAATAAAAATAATTAGCGTTGCTTGTATGAATATAAACGAACCTTAACGACGCCGCCCGTGTCCGTTCGGAAATTGAAGTCACCGAATATAAAATAGGGCGCGGCGTTTACGTCGGAATGTACGTGCCGTAGCGTGTGCCGGAGCGCGCGGCGCCGGCTGCGGCAGTATACCTTGGAATATTACATTTTTTTTCTTGCAATTTCATTTTTTTCTTCCAAAACACATCTCCCGCACTTAAAACGCTCCGTGCCAAGCCATTTTCCCCTGACATATAATTTAGGCCACTTGATATTTTGGCAAAAAATAGATATCATACTTTTCTTTTCAAACTGTCTACATTATTGGACTAACGGGCCTCACAACTTGACCGGACTACATCACGTATTCTCATACAATAAAACGTTACAACATCAGACATAACGTAACATAAGTGATTTATTCGATTTCAATAGTTATGAAATCGTGTACCACCAGTGGTACACGTGACCTGACGATCACGTTTAATGTGTACCATCGGTGGTACACGTGACCTAAAGATCAAGTTTTATGTGTACCGCCGGTGGTACACGTGACCTAGCGATCAAGTTTAATGTGTACATCAGTGGTACACGTGGCACGGAACGTATTAAGGATCAAGTCTACAAAATAAATCTTCTTGGAAATCGGACGAACATAAACCTGCCCCGTGTGGGATTCAAACCAACAACACTGTGCTGTATTTGGAATCAAAATGTCATAAATATACGAAATATAAAACATCTCTTTTTACTAATCATGAATCATCATTCTACATCGTCTTGTCTATGAATAAAACAAAGATTATCCTATTTAATTCATGTACACTTTATAGGAAAGTGTTATTGATAACAACATCACCTAATGTTAAATTACTAAGTGGGTTAAGATAGTACCACTCTAGGTTTAAAGAGACTGGTTCTTAAGTACAGCTTCCAGAAGATGTCTATAAGCTCACACAACTCGATGCTGTTTCTTTTATATATCGATGGTTATGACATTTGACCACTATATCATTTGATGTTAAATTGAAGATGTGGTCAAAGATAGTAAACACGCTCGGTGTTATTACAAAAAAAGTTAAATACGTATTGAATACTTGCTTTAAAAAGGTTTCGTATTACATACACCGCGCTCGCCCGAAACGAGTTCGCGTTATCCTTTTTCGCATGTCTAACCTAATGTAACCAAAGCGAGACAAAAGAGCTAGATGGCCAACATTCAGCGACCGCGGTGCGTTTAATACGAGACCTTTTTGAAGCAAGTACTTTCAGTACGTTTTTAACTTTTTTGTAATAGAACCCGACTAAGTCTAGATGGGAGCTGGTGCAATTGTCGGAACACACTAAGACGTGCTTGGCGACAGATTTTCAATTTGAGTGAGGTAGCTAGCCGCGGGTTCTTAGAAAAACCGCTATCACCATGCTATGGCTACAGCACGATGTTGTCCTTCCCCGAAAGCTCCAGGCTACTAGGATTCGAACCTACGATAACCACTGAGCGATCAACGCTTCAACCATCCAGGTAGTAACTAATAAGATGGGACATTTAGAAAACTACATCTTCATATCTGTTTCAACGAAAGCCTAACCGAAGACTACCACTGAACTAGCATTGTCTAAATTTATCATACAAATCACTAAGTTGTAAGGCTTACATCGTGGGATAACAATATAACGGAATTATAACAATGGAGCGCATTGAACTGTATCGAATCGTTCGAGTAATGATTTTAGGCTTCCAGAGTTTTCCACCCCGGTTTATTGAAAGGTATATAAAGCACGAGGCGATACGTTCGAGCTCAGTTATATTCTAGACAGCTGAGCGAATATCAAGAGAAACGAGAAAGTTATCTTCAAAAGGACTGCAACTACAGCATTTTGGGGTGTAAGGGGTGTCGAATAACATCTAACACTTGAGACACTCAAGCCAACCTCACCTGCACGTGGTGCACCCTGCTGAATAACGAACGAGGCAATGGCGAAAGTGGGGTGGTAGGGTTTTACAGCCCGACTGGGTCGCAACCACCATGTATATGGCGAAAAAGCCCGTCATATTGATTCGCTTCTGCGGGTCGCGTTTCGGGATCAGCCTGTGCATATCCAGCATTTCGCAGGCCAGCATGACAGTGGCGACCGACGATGGATAGTGTGTCACTCTGTGGTCGCCATTGTTTTTGGATTGTATTGTGCTTAGCATCAGTCACAGTGCAGTCATTTTGCTATGCTACTATAAAATATATATATATATATATATATATATATATATATATATATATATATATATATATATATATATATATATAAGGTGTTAATTGTATAATTTTATTTAATTTTTGTCTGTACGAGAGCAAATGTTTTTAAATGACGCAAATTGCTTTTTATTAACCCACAGACATAACATATCAAAAAGGATATTGGAATATCTGAGATCGATATAACCTAACACCATTCAACAATATCCATATATTTTTTCATGATAACAGTTTTTATATTATTCATTTCACTCACCACTAGGTGAATACAGAGATTACAAAAATAGTGGTACTATAAACTAAAATAATATGAAGTTAGACAAATTATACCAACTGAAGGGTAGGGTTCCAGAGCGAGCAGATTAGATGCGTCGTGGAACAGATGTATGTTGATAAACTCGATTGCTGTACCGCGGATGCACCAGCGCGTACGTAGGAATCCCTTCCGCGACCATTTGCACTGGGATTACAGTTTTTATTCTATATATTTTGTCAATAATTTCACAGCCCAGTTTTAAATACATCAAAAGTATTGGCCGAAAAAACCATTGGCCTTTGCGAATTTTTTATCGAGCTTGCTGTTTGATTAAGTTCATGAATTATAGCTGCTTTAATATGCTACATTCTGAAGTTATTTTTCGCTGTTATATCACGGGTGATATTTAACAACTAGTTACATTTCACAAGAGGCAATTATTAAAAATAATACACAATAACGGCGGTTCGTGGCCGTGCAAATAATACAAGTGAAATCATTTCTCACATTTATCAGCTTTTTTCATTCAAAGACTCACATTTAACTGGTGTCATGATTTACTGCAATGTAATATAAACTGCAATCTTTTATATGTTTCCCACACGTAATTTTAACCATAGAATGGTATAATTCTGCTACTTCTAATTAATTCTGTACATCCATATCACATTTACGCGACAGTTAACTTATGCTTTCGATGCATGTAACAGGTGCGACATATGATATATTTTATCACATGAAATGTTAATGTTCAGGGATAATTAATAGACATTATTTAATAACTGTCAACACTACTATACATTTAATTTTTTAAATGGTTATCATGGTATATTTCCAGTTAGAATGAAAAATGTTGCATTTAGGTTCTAATAACCATGTAAATTTTGATAATGGCTCAAACTTCAGATTTCAGTATTCACGATATACACAGATTCAAGTTCAAAAATCTTAATAGTACAGCACTCAGCCGCTTATGCTATGAAAAGTTTAATGATACAATCAACATACCTCGGGGAAAAAATGCTGAGGAAACTTAGCCTTTTCTTTGGTTGTCACTTTCTCTATATTACCACTGTGTACCTCTTTACCAATGACTTCAACGAAAGCTTTCAATTCGAAATCCCATATCTTGAGATCTGTGAGTGAAGTGTGGGCGAAGTACATGTTACCTAAAGCCTACAAATTTTTCAATTTTGTTAAAAAGACAGTCAAAACCATTGGATTAAGTTTAAATTTTTTAATGCATTATGTAAGTTTGTGGTAGAGCCAAGCTGTAACTATTACTAGATACGGTCAATGAGAGCGCCGGAGGCCTACCGCCATTCCCCCTTTCCCTTCCCCTTTCTCTCTTCCCTACCCCACCGCCATACACAGGCTGACAACGCATTTGCGACTCCCATGGTGTTGCTAGTCTCTATGGACGGTGGTTATCACTTAAAATCACCAACCTGTTCCTTCGCCGCCTTTTGACATAAATAAAAAAAAAGGTAATTTTCGTGTTATATCTCTAGCTAATAGAGAAATAAAGATAGCTTATTGGACAACCCTATTTTTATGTAATCTATGAAAACTGGGTATTTATATATTTTGCATATATACTGAAATTATACATGAGGCATTGTAATGGGTTTAGAAGTCTTTCAAATATTTTAAAGAAAATTCTGGATATTTAGAAGCTAGCCATGACCAAAGACCCAGAGCGGACTTTAGATTATTCCTATAATAATTCTTTTTTCTATATACAAATAATAAGTACCGTGAACTTCTCAGGTGAACTGAAGTCTTCATCTAAATAAATCCTGATTTTGTCATACAGTCTTAACTCGGGGCAATCGCAAAGCCTTTTGACGAAATCTTGAACATATTGCATTGACTTCTCAAATGTCTTCCCACCAACTTCTTGCAGGTGGAGTGCAATGAACTTTGGATCCATCCGGGAGACGGCTTGAAGGAATTCTGATGTCCAGATCGGGAGCATTACTGACGGCTATGAAGAAATACAAATTATTAACACTATATATTATGGTATAATTAAATTAATAGATACTTTTCCATATCCTCATCTTTCCCGTTTGTCTAAAACATCTTTTCAGCCGATAATAACAACAACCTTTAAAAGTTAAACGGCTAGGTCAAAGAACTTTTCCTGAAAGAATGTAAGGGCATAATCACTTCCTCAGCTCAATGTACTGATGATTTTAAATTCCCAAAAATCTACAGTTACTATATTTTTCCATATACAGTGGTAATAAAAAATCATTTCTCAGGTTCAGGTTCCATCACAACATTTTCCTTCACAATCAGCTAAAACTATCGAAAATGTTGTTACCGGCATCTGAATTGATATTCAATCATTCACGCCACTCAACTAACATGTCATATAATAATTTTCATTTCATGGCTTAAGTCAAATTTTACATAGACACACCTGTTAATAGGAGTATAGTATATCAGAGGAAGGTTGAAAATACCACCAGTGACAGAGAAGTTGAGGAGTAATAGGTTAGCATGGGACGGGCATGTCATGAGGAGAGATTTAAACCATGTAAATAGAAAAGTTTTGAGTATGATTGTGGACAGATATAAGAGTAAAGAAAGATCAAAAAAGGTATGGATGGATTGTGTGAAAAATGATATGTGTATAAAAGGTGTGAATACTGAGATGACATCTGACAGGAGAGAGTGAAGAGAAATAGAAAATGTGTTGTATCAACCCTACTTAGGTGGGATAAGGGTAAGAATGATGAAACCTATTAATAGGAGTAATAAATATTGACTTCTCTTTAGAGTGTTTATAACTTAGAATGTGAAGCCTGTGCAAAGATTGACTACAAGAGCACCACAAGAGCATTTTACCGCAGAGCAGTAATTTTCATGCTGTTGTTGAATTTTGAAGGGTGTGGTTGAGGACACACAACAGATGAGCTGTTCCAGCTGTACCAAATCGGACCTCAATACTAGGTACCTATTATCTTTACCCTGAAGACTTCTTATTGAGATTTTATTATTATTCAAGAGTGGTAGAGCCACGCTGAAGCTATTATTGGTTTCAGCATGAATGGGTCGGCTCGTCCGAGGTAGTACCACTCTCTCACAGAAAACAGACCTGAAGTAACAGTGCTTGCATTTTTGCGTTTCGTTCAGTCAGTGAGAGCGCCAGAGTCCCACCTCCCTTCCCCTCTCCTCTCCCCCTCACACCCTTACCCCCAAACATAGGCTGGCAACGCACTTTCGAATCCCCTGGTATTGTTAGTGTCTATGGACGGTGGTGATCACTTAACATCAAGTGACCCACAAGCTCGTTTGCCAGTTATGACATTAAAAAAAAAAATATTCGCAACTTTTTATTACATTTTAAAAATTTCCAATTACACATCTGCTTTGCTTCACCTATACAGTCAATATCTTCATAGAACATTTACCTATAATATATAAATTTTTTGAGTATTTTTTTTTTCTTTTTTCTCGAACTGACTACGCTATTGACCTGGCAAGATCTTCACAGCTTCACCGGACTACTTTTTGAGTATCTACCTATACTTGTTAACTGATTATTATTTCATTTTAAAAGATACCTGAATCTATTTGCTTCAATCATATTCATATAATCATATCATCAATCATATCAATCATATCAATCATATAATCATATTCAATCATTCATCAATCAATATATCATTACATATTATAAAACAAAGTCCTCTGCCATGTCTGTCTGTCTGTTCACAATTAACCCAAAAACTACTAAACAGATTTTCATGTGGCTTTCACCAGTACATAAAGGGATTTATGAGGAACGTCTAGATATACAATTTGTCAAGGTTTTTTTTGTCAAGGCGAGATAATATCCACCGGACCTGCTAGTATATCATATATGTATATAAAATGTGATGTTTAGACTTGAATCTCAATTTAACTCTTACTAGAGTGGCTAGAGAAAATGCTAGATCTATATAAGATAAGCACTGGGCATGGGAATAAAGTATGCATAATGTGATTTATAGTGTTTTTCTCCACCTTTAATTTCAACTGCCAGTTGGAGTCAGGGAAGTGAAAGCATTTTATACTTCATTAGTCAGTCCTTTACTTTGTGTGTGTTGATTATTTTCATAACAATACATTTTATATACAGAGGTGAAAACATAAGCACCAAAAAATATTATGCTAATTTTCAGACTAATTTATCCTTCCACTGTGAAAATTTCACTTCAAAAACAGCCATTAGATATTATTTCGAAAGTCTATAATGTTTGACATATTCTTGCATTCTCACACAGATAAGCATTTATAGTTAAATAGAGAATAAAAACTTTATTCACGCAAGTAGGATATTATTTTTTAATTATATTATGTGCCCTTTAAGATTCCTTATTCTAAAAAGATTAGGTTTTTATTGTTGGATAAATTTATTTCTTTAATTGGATGCAGTATATCAGAGTTTTTGCCTATGTTATTAACAATTTAAACTTCTAGGATATTATATGTAGGTACTAATTTTATGAAACTTGATAAAAAAAGGTTTATCGTAAAAATAGATTATAAATTTCCTGTTAAAACAGTTAGGTATAATATGTGCAGCCTACCTACGCGTTAACAGTGGTTTTAAATTTAGAACATTATCTTTCTATGACTTCGCGCGCAACATTTTAATTGAATTAATTAACAACATAATTACTTTAACACTCACGATCGCGGATTCCTCTGAATTAAAAAAATATATACATATAATAAAACTCACATCTTCGAATATTGATCCAACATTCGCTGTGACCAGCAGAAGTGGCACTTTATCCGAGCCCATCTTTTTGAATTTCAGCATATTTCCGAAATGTTTTACCGTGAAAAACAAACGCTCTAAAACGAGCGAGGTTATTAGAAACAAACAACACAAATTTTCACAAAAGCAAGGGGCACGCGTGGGCCCTATCGACGTATACTATACTTTACATTATTAAAAAGTCCATAATAAATTTTTTCATAAAAAATATGAATTTTCGTCAAAGCCCACAACCTCTTTCATTCGAATGAATGACATTTTACGCCCACATCTGCGCGTATAAACAACTTATAACCCTAATAAATTACGAATACATTTCATGTTGATCATTTTTATTAAATTTATATGAAATCTTGTTTTAAAATGAGATTGTCTTTAATAAATAAATGAAAACTTTCAGCTTATATGAATTCAATTATGTTCCTATGCTTTGAAAGGCAGTAAAAAGGATGTTTATTTAATATTGTAGTATGATTTCAAAGTATAATTTACGTGGAACGAAACGTTATAGGTCTGGCGTTGTACGTTTTCATTAGTACGGGCAATAAGGCTATGACGTCCGTTGGAATTTTACGTCACTCTCTGTTTCAGGGCCGTACTCGCTTATTTATATCTGTATAATAACGTAAATAAATATAAATAGGAAATATTTAACGATAGAAGGGCAACGCATGCGTAAGCGGCTTTGAGAATAAATATAAAATATTGTTTACACAGTGTAAAAAATGTTAAAAAAAAAAAACAGTTTCTTTCCTCATGTTGTCATTAATTGTAGCCGTGACTTTATACAATTAAACTTCAATAGTGTCGACCATTCGTTAATACTCCTTCATGAATAATAGATGTGTTTTTTTATTACAACATCGAATGCATAATTTTATGTATAATACGTAAGCAACCGACAAGTTATTGTTAAAGATTTTAATATTATTGACAAAGAAAATAGTCCACTGGCGTTATTGCAACTTGTGAAGCAGTAATTATTATTCAGCAACCGATATGTGTGAAGGGTCAGGTAACAATCAAAGTCAAGATACGAATAATAAATATTCAATTAATTTTGTTGTCACTGTTACAAATTGTGATACGCTATAAAATAGCAACTTACTGAACAGTAGAATAATAAACAATATATAACAATAATTGTTTTATAATAACGACATAAATAATAATTGACATACAACTTTTATTATCATTTATAATTAATAAATTTTTCGTTTTTTAAAATATGATATACTAAAAATAAGCCTATAACGATTAGCTGTATAATAAACTTTCCGGATGTATAATAAAGTAGGCTTCTCACGTTACGAAAGATTAAAACAAACTTAGGGGAAACGGATTGCATTATTATGTAATTCTCTAAAAGTTTTTTTGAATTAGAAACTTCTTTAGACGTATTGACCAATATTTTTGGCAATCAATTAATTTATAATTTCGCGTCATGACATGCTACGTAAGCATGACCGGCCGTATTGCGCTTGCGTCAGACTAGTGACATAAAGGTCTGTGTACATGTAATATTGATGTTTTGCAGCTCATAATACGTTTGATTGATTAATAGACTTCATAAAAATGTATATAATTATTGCTCCGAGTGCCAATAGATATGAAAATCACACTAATGTTAATAATTTCAATAAACAAATTCTGAAATTTAAATATTTAATATGAAAATTCAGAAGAGAACACATTTATTTCATTGTTTTGAGTTTTCACTTCTGTTGGAAATCTTTATGGCTGGTTCGACTTTTTTTTAATTATCTTAAACTAAACATAATAGTTTAATGTCGAGTAAATTTTAAATAATCATCTCTTACATGTTTCATAAGTACAATGCTAAATAGAAAGCGATTGCGGAAAGAAGTTGAAGCGACGATGGCTCCTTAGTTAATGAATTCGGGCACCGCGTATCTCTGCGTTCGAATCTCTACGAATGAGCTAACATTTTCGGTGAAGGAAAAGTACGTGATGAAGCCATAGGATGGCCGATGATGGTATGGCTATTTCTAAGTCCACCTGGTTAGCTACCCCTCTCACGTTGAAAATCTATCGTGAAAGCTATTAGGTAGGTGGTAGAGCCATTACTGGTGTCAGCATGAACGGGTCGGCTAACCCAGGGTAGTAGGTACCACCGCCTCGCCGAAAACCGATGTGAAGTAACAGTGCTTGCAATGTTGCGTTTCGTTCAGTCACTGAGAGCGCCGGAAGACCACCTCCTTCTCCCGCTCCCCCTCTTACAACCTTTCCTCAAACACAGGCTGGCAACGCACTTGCAAATCTCCTGGTGTTGCTTAATGTCTATGGACGGTGGTGATCACTTAAATCAGGTGACCGACCTGTTCGTTTGCCTCCTATGATATAAAAACCGCCTACAGTTATATTACAGCAGCTACACTTGACAACCAGTTGACTTCTAGGTTTCGCGTATTTATCATTTTAAACCACATCGTCCTTAAAACATTACATTAGATTGCGGTCGAATGCTAAAACCCATACCGTGTTATTACAAAAAAGTTAAATACGTATTAAATACTTGGTTTAAAAAGGTTTCCTAATAAATGCACCACGCTCGCCCGAGGTAAGTTCGCGTTATCCTTTTTCACAAGTCTAACCTAACGTAACCAGAGCGAGACAAAAGAGCAAGATGGCGAACATTCAGCGATCGTGGTGCATTTAATATGAGACCTTTTTAAAGCCAGGGTTTAATACATATTTAACTTTTTTGTAATAACACTGGTAAAGTATAAAAATAGACCTTATTAATTGTAAGGTCAACACAGACAAATCTATTCTTTAAAAAAAATCATTTAATAATACATCATACCACGCCAAACGTGGCCAATTAAAAAAGATTTGATCTAATATACGTAATAGTTCTTCAAGGTTTATGACCAAATCTACTGAGGTCACAAATGTTAATATCATTTGTGGACGTACGTAATTTTTTGCCTTACTAAATACATATTTTGCAAATGTTTTTTGTAAAATTTTGAAGCAATCCTGTATTTATTCGCAACTATCTGACACCCGTGACTTAGTCTGAGCAGTTTATTATCTCAATAACATATATATATATATA
>MU158736.1:947517-1039700 GCA_015888305.1 Antheraea pernyi | reverse complement strand
TATATTTATGTCATCGGTGGGTATAATCGTGGGTATCGAATAGGTGGGTCACCTGATGTTCACCACAAATGATCACCACCGTCTATAGATACTTGCAACACCAGGTGAGTCTCAACTGCGCTACCAGCCTGTGTTTGGGAGAGGAGAGAGTGAGGGAGGGGAAGGTTGGGGAGGGGGAGGGGAGGGGGGTTATCCGGTGCTCTCACTGACCGAATGAAACGCAACAATGCAAGCACTGTTACTTCATGTCGGTTTCCTATGAGAGGGTAGTACTACCCCGGGTGCGCCGATCTACTCATGCTGATACCTGTAATAGCTTCAGCGTGGCTCTACCACCTACAATGCGTGTACAAATATTTGATGTGCAAAGGAAAAAATAAAAACAATGTATGCAAAATTAACTTTTTCTTTCAAAAATCTTTGTACACAATGTTATTCGTTTACTTCCCGCCTTAGAAGCATGTGTACTCATTTCTTTCTGCCAAGTAAACACACGTCGCTGAATATGTAATAGCACTTATAAAATCGTAGTCTCTTATGCCTTTGATAACTTTATATTAAAGGAAGATAGAGTGTTTTTCGTTAAGGACCAAGTGGTTTCCAAATTTCCTTGGTATTAAAATAAATCCTCCAGAAATACATTATGGATTAGCATAGTTGGTTATTTTTCTATATATATCAATATGACACGCTCCATATTGAGGTTTGAAATACAAGAAAGGTTTCTTTGTTTTTTTTTGTATAAAAACAACAATAACAATAAATTAAAACGAGTATTTGGCGAAATCTTAGTGTATCTTGTAGTCGCTTTTATATTTTATTTATAATCTTGTGTTATTTGACTTTATATTTTATTTGTGGTGTTTTACATAATATAGTTTGGTGATTGTGCAAAAGTTGGGTAGAAAATAATACAACGAAGTATGAATTGTGAGATGTCACAAAAACTCCCTGGAAAGTTCGCTTATTAGAATATTGAAATTATCGCACGACACTTGTAATTACTCGACAGTGGCAGTAATAAACTCGAAGATTGGTTGCCAAAAAAAAAACCCTAAAATGGGGATATTTGTTATGAGAGTTTTTTTGATCTAAAAACGTCTTATAAATCGATTAACGCCGGCTGCACGCACGATAAAAAGTGACTCATTGTCACGTTCCACCTCAGCCGAGTCTGCAAAAGAAAGCGCGGAACAAGCGATAGAGAGGCGCGATATGCCTAAGCGTTCGGCTTATATAGCATCTATCTCTCTTTTACTCCATCGACCGATGCATCCGAGTCGTTATCACGTAAAATTATCGTCCGCTAACCCACTTTACAGACAACCAATATTTTTTTAATAGCCCAATTTCTAAACCCGTTTTCCATCCCGAAATACATCTCTGGAACTTTTCCGGGCGTTCCTCGCACATGCGTTTCAGTGCTCCGTTCACTATGAACTACTGTTCAAATGTAGATCAATAAACATTTCTATTTTAGTGATTTAAACTGAGTTTAAACGTCAAAATTCTATGAATGCTGTTAGACTATTGGGGTAAGATTTTTTTTGTAATGTTGACGACAATTATCACCATTTGGTTCTTTTCGTGAGTGTTTAGAAGAATAAATTGCCACTCTATCGTTCACTCTTTCACTCCTTTTTCTATTCGCTTCAGTTTTTTTGTTTGTAATCTACGTACTATATAAACGTGTGTAGTAGATCGAGTAGTCCGGTGAAGCTGTAAAGGCCTTGCTAGGCCAATAGCGTAGTTATTCCGAGAAAAAAAAATGTTTTGTACGTTTCTTCTCTGTTAAACGATTTTCTTGATTTTTCTAAGTATTTCTAACATATTTCTATATCTATTCGCACATATTTTTCTGTGTTGAGATTTGGAATCTATATATAAATAAACATAATAAAAACAGTTCAGTAGCTTTTTCTATTAGTAAGACGATTTTTTTGTTGTTGTTTAGTATCCATTGACAAGTTTTAGTGTTATAAAAAAATATAATTGGAATCTGTGTTTTTCCTTACCAAAAATATATCGAAGACTTTCTGTCTAAGCCTCATACTTTTTCTGTAATTTTATCTTTGGCAACTAACCGTCTATGTTACTACTGTCTATCGTAGGTAATATTATTACAAGTGTGATAATTTCAATTTTCTAACAAGACGGTGGCATCCTTGTTAGAACTTTCCAGGGAGTTTTTGTGGCGTCTCGGAATTCATGGCCGTGGTATTATTTCCCACCCCTTCATTTGTGCACACTAACCGAATTATATTACGTAAAATACCACAAATATAACAAAATATATAGTAAAATAACACAAGATCATGAATAAAATATAAAAGTCACTACATGACAGACTAAAACCCCGCCAAAAACTCTTCATACGTTTATTAATTTATAGGATTTTTAAACTCTTTGGTAACAAAGACTCTTTTATAATGATATTGAATATGAATTAAAAAAAAAAGAGATAATTCAATTTCTTCGCATCAATATAAAAACAATAAAATTACTAGCTCGTATCAATGATTTAGATGAGGTTAACTGGTAATGGAATCAGACTTGCATTACTAACCTCATTTCTAACGGAACTAGGTAACTAATTAGTAAAAAAATGACCTACATTTTTTTATCAATAGAGTATGTATTCTTAATGATACAATTTATATTCATTCATGATTACACAATATTAATCTTACACATAGATGGAAATAAGCGTTACTTTTAGTGTATTATAATACTGGACAGTATACTTTTTTTTTTTAATTGTAGCATGGCAAAGTGACTGCACTTTGCCTGATGGTAAGCACAGTACAGTCCAAAAACAACGGCGACCACCGAGTGACACACTATCCATCGCTGGTCGCCGCTGCCATGCCGGCCTGCGAATAGCTGGATATGCACAGGCTGTACCCGAAACGCGACCCGCGGAAGCGAATCACTATGACGGGCTTTTTCGCCATATACATGGTGGTTGCGACCCAGTCAGGCTGTAAAACCCTACCACCCCGCAGCGAATCACTATGACGGGCTTTTTCGCCATATACATGGTGGTTGCGACCACCTAAATACATAGACAGACAACTATAATTCACACAATAGTTCATTTTGTGCGAGAATTAAACTGACGACCATTTGTTCAAGTAAAACTATTACCACTTCAACACGAAACCTAATTTGAATAACGATAATAATTTTATTTCATATTAGCTGGCCGCACAAGCTTTCCACGGATTTGTTAATAAATAAAATTAGACCAAATCTTGCCTTTACACTACGATGAGGTAATTAAATAAAACGGTAATTGAACAACTGGATGTCAATCTGTCAATATTTTTGACGATCTCACTCACTTTCTTACACAAATATTGTTTAACCTATATTTCTCCCTTTTCTGTACGATTTTCCAAACTTTTTCTATGTTTAACCTTTTCCTGACGATTATAAACATAATAATAAAAAAACAACCATATATACGCAACGGTTCTGAAGTTATACGCTTAGTTGCTTCGGTAATTGTTTTTAAAAAAAATCTAAATATATAAAAATCCAGTGTCACGGTTTTTGTCCTCGATGAACTCCGAAATTACTTAACCGATCTTCATGAAAGTTGACATTTAAGTATAATTTGGTCCAACTTGAGAAATAATTTATATTTCGATGATGACCTTAATATTTTTTTAATTACAGATTATAGGATTGTCAATGTTGATTATTGTTATTAATTGTGTAAGTTTCATCAGTCTCGAATAGATGGCGCTTTAAATTAGTTTGTTAACAGAGGACTGTAGGGCCGAATGTTATAGGTATCTCATAGATGGCACCACGTTTTAATTTTAAATTTCAATTTCAGCTGCTGTTTATGTTCTGAATACTTTCTAAATCACTATCGGATTTTAATTTAATTTTCCGTTCTATACCCTAACAGTCTTTAGGCAGACTCAATAACCCATAATACGAAATACTTCATATAGATTACATTAATATTACGTCCATGAATTTAAGAAAGTATATTACTTTCGAAACAGAGTACGGCCCTATTTAACAATACTTTTTTTACGTTCCAGAAAGGAAAAATGACGCAGGCGTTCTTGTTTATTGTATTCGTCACATGCACACTCGTCTCTGGTCACGTACATAATGCTATCGAAACGGAAATGTTTGCAATACCAATCAGCCCCGATTTATTCAACTGGACCTACCCCGGTATTGAATCTTTAAACGTTCCATTTTGTTGTAGCAATTAATTTTATACTTTAAATGTATAAAACTTAAGGATTATTTCTGAGTGTACGTTTCGTTTGGCAATATTTTAAAAAGTACATTTGAATAATCTAATGAATTATTAAACAGGGGAATGCATTGCATTTTAATGATACATTGAGTTAAAAAAAAGGTTTATTTATTTATTTTAGGGTCGTCAACATGACAATACATTAGTTAGTATATAAAAAGTAGGACTATTGTAACACATTATAAATGTAGTCATATTTACAGACAACTACAGCATGATCCAACAATAAATTAAATATTAATAAAACAAAAGATTAAACTATTTTACATATAAAAAAAATTACATGATAAAACAAAAACGAGAAGATTGAAACA
The DNA here is from genome assembly GCA_015888305.1 of Antheraea pernyi. Taxonomy (NCBI): domain Eukaryota; kingdom Metazoa; phylum Arthropoda; class Insecta; order Lepidoptera; family Saturniidae; genus Antheraea; species Antheraea pernyi. The sequence continues at coordinate 1,035,101 of MU158736.1, read as the reverse complement.
GAAAGAGAAATATAGGAAATACTGAAAAAAAAATCATACCTGTGTTTTGTGAAGAGATTGATATGTCTCTATCGTTGTTTTGAAATGATTTCGTTTAGTTGAGAAAATGTCGCATGTTTTATGGAGTGAGTTATATGACCTAGATATTCTGTTGACTGGAGAGTAAAAGCCTAAATTAGTACATGAATGAGAAATATAAAACGGAACGTATTTATTAGATCTCGGAAGCTTAGTAGGAATATTAAATTTGAAGTGATTAGTAATTTGTGGACAGTCAATTTGGTCATGAAATATATTAAATAAAAACATAAGTTCCAACATCATTCTTCGATTATTTAAGGAGGATAGTTTGAAGTGGTTAAGACGGTCATTAGGTTGAGGAAAACAAACTTGGTTTATTTTTAATTAAGGTTAAGGCCCTTTTTCGTTCACACGTATCGAATAGGAAGGTGTCAAACCAAGTTTATGAACAGGGCATCACATTACTGACCTTAATAGCTGGTGTCTGAGTGAGGTTACTTTTGTGGGCCGAGAGTTACGCTCTGTTTTTAAGCGTGGGGAGATCCTGCTTACGACACCCACTTCTTCAGGGGAGAGGTGGAGAGTGTCAGATACTTACTGACTACAACCCCAAGGTAAGCCGGCTGCCGCGTTGATGGGGATCACGGGATTACGTGAGTATGCACCGCGACGTACCGGCGGTAAGCCCCAGGCCGAATGTCAAGCCGCTCGTTAACCAAGACAGCACGGTGTATGTGTCTCCTGGGCCGACGCCTCAGTGCGTATAAATGTCAGGTTCGCCTCTTCCTCCTTAGCCTGACGGTAAAGGAGACACCTAACCACAATCATCGGACGTTAAATGACGATGTAGTCTAAAATGGTAGATACGCTAAATCTAGACGGGACTGGCTGTCAAATGCAACTGCCAAAACACACCCATAGGTGCTTGGCGATATATTTTGAACATAAGGATGGTAGCTAGATAAGCGGGTTTAGAAAATGGACTACAACCACGCTACGCTTTCATCACTATATTTTCCTTCACCGAAAGCCCCGAGTCATAAGCAGGAAACACTGGACGAGAGGTTATTCCACAGCATCAAGATACAGGAAAGGTAAAACGTTACGAACATTTTACTATTTCGTAAAGATTTCTTATTTTGAAACGAAATACCCAGGACTGAATACCAGAAAGGATCTAGGACACTTAACATTACGTCCACCTGTAGAAGATAAGTTGTTTTAATGTAAAAATTAATGCATTTGTACATTGAAGTACTCTGGGAATTCCTCTCCATAATGCCTATATCACATTTCAGATTTCGATCAACAATACCGTTTCCATGCTTCGTTGATGGGAAAACCGGAACTGCCATCATGGTTACGATATATATACAGTGAGAGACATCACTCTGGGTTCATTTTTGGGACACCACCGCGAGGGACCAAACAACCGATTACAGTAAATTCTATATAAATTGTTTTTGTAGTATTAGAGAGGAACTACATTATACGCGACAGTAAGCATAATTCAATTCGAAAACAAACGGCTATTATCAAGGGGTTTACAGTCCATCGGCATTTGTCTCTCTCATACCCGCCTGCATACCTCTCGATAATGTCTGTTAAGTAAAAATAGGCCAAAAAAACAGGAGCACATGAATTTAACAAACTGGCTAATTTAATTGGATGATAATCTTACCAACCATTTTGGTTTCTCTCTTAATCTCCACCCCTACCTTCTTTTAACACCGACTCTCGCACGATCTACTCTGGCGCGTAAATGTGACTATCCAACAATGTTTTAATATTTTTTTATCAATATAAAATTCTAGGTCGAAGTAATAGGTTTAAATCGGCAAGATTTCGAAACTCGCCGTGTCCTTTTGACCCTTAAAGTCCAGCCGAAGGAGAATTTGGCACGGCACGAAGTTGAATTGAAGATTGATAACTTGAACGTCGAAGACTTGCTTGATGAATACAGGTAGGTAACTTGGGTAAAGTAATTGGTACAATCGGTTAGAGAGGATGGGGAAGTAGAGTTCTTGAGTACAGACCAGTTTTAAGTGAAGATGCTTTGCACAGATTGCGTTGTGGTATGTGGCTAAAGACGAAATGCCTAAATTAGGATAAGGTCTATCTATTACAGCAAGCATTGTAAGCAGATATTTATATTATAATAATATAGCTCAAGACCTCTGTTTTTTTATACATGCTAATCAAAGCAACTAGCAATGAACTTTGAAGAATTGCAATATATAACTTATTTATTAAGGAAAGTAAGTTATAGTGTATCTATAACTTTAATCTCTTACTACAACCTGTAACAGTGGAGCAATTACCATACAGAATTTTGATTAGAAAATACGCTAAGCTAGAATGAAGTTATAGTAACAGTTATGATGCGGCGTAAGGGCCCTTAGATATCCAACAAAAACCGAGTCTCGCCGAACTGTGAATACATTTGTATGCCATCGACATGCTGTGTTACGTGGATCTGTTGCATGCATTTCTTTATATGTATCAATAGTTCTTTACACAATTTTTTAAAATTTCTTAATTACTTTTCTAATAATTAAAATATTCAAGATTTAACAGTCAAATCACATGCAACACCTGCTTGATTATAAAATTCCAATTTAACATACATTCTAATCGTCGCACAATTTTCAGAATGAGACGTCTTAAAGATATATTAAGAACTAAATTATGGATTGAGAGTAGTCAAGATTTATACGCGACGTTCTTGGCTTCGGCCATTGATTTAGGGGCTAGATTGCCTCTGAAGCCTAGTGATGGAGAAGGGTATGTTATAACTTTGATTTAGCACCTATCTCACTCTGTCTCCATTTATTCAGCAGTTAGTTTTGATTATTTAACTGGTTATTATCATCTCATCTCTACAATTCTTAGATACCTTATTCTTAGTTAAAAATCAAAATCAAAAATACTTTATTCAGTTTAGGCCCTAATAAGGCGCTTATGAAGGTCAAAACTACCACCGGTTTGGAAAACAACCCAGTCATGGAGAAGAACTGGCAAGAAACTCGATCAGATACTTCTTTTTAACATATATATATATATATATATATATATATATATATTTGGAATACATTATACGTTACAATACCGTTTTTAGTGGACGCACAGAGAGGAGTCAATTCCAGACGTCACCATCGTTCACGTATTGATCCACTCTATAATAGCCTTTCGACACTAAAACCCGCTTGACATGGTGCTTCCTTGGTACCTTAGATGGTAATACGTTAAAACTAGAAATGGACTGGCTCTCATATACAGCTGGCGGAACATACCTATGGGTGCTTGGGTAATAGATTTTTAACTCGAGAATGATAATTTGCTAGGCAAGCTTTAGGAAACGCCTCGCTACCATTTTTTTTACTTTTATTTTTGTCAACCAATCTTCTAGAATATTACTGCCATTGTCGAATAATTAACAATGTTACAAGTTTCTTATGATAATTTCAATGTTCTAACAAGATGGTGGCTCCCTTGTTAGAACTTTCCAGGGAGTTTTTGTGGCATCTCAGAATTCATGCTCCGTGGTATTATTTCACATTAACTTCACTTGTAATATTACAAAATATAAAGTCAAATCACACAAGATTATGAGTAGAATCCATTACATGACAGACCTCGCCACAAACTCCGTTATAAATCTTTTTAATTTGCTACCAAATTATGGCTTCATCAGTTCACTATTCGAATTTACGTGGATACATGTGGCTTTCAAACTCCTAAGGTTTAGTTAGGTCTTCGGTCTGTTGGAAATTGGTTGTTACAGCTATAGGCTGTTTTGCTATTTCTGTCATAGAAAAGCGGATATGTATATACATTCCAGGCTTGTAGTACGTCTGGGCAGTTCAGCACCTTTTTCCTCCGAACTCAAGAGGTTGCGTGAGGAGGTTCGCCCACTCTCACGGCTGCCGAGTTGCCCACGTGAATATAAACGGACTACGGTGGAAAGGCTGTTCCGTGATGCTGGTTTAACACTCGACTGGTGTAGTTTTGAATTGGTGAGTTGGTATATCCATTAGCGTGTCCGTTATTTACCAAGTTGGCTATTTTGACTTGGGTATCGTTCAAATCGTTAGTTTATAGCTCAAAAACATTCGAGAAAACAACAAATCTAAATTTATTAGAAAAAACGGTAAACGTAAATTTTGATCTTATCAAAATATACAAAGTAAATTTTTGATGCTGATATCAAAATTTCTCCATCTCAAGGGATCATAATCGATAATCGGAATCGATAATATTTTGTAAGTTATTCATTTCAATTGAATTCAGTTATTAAACGGCATCGGAAGCTTTATTTTTCCTTAAACCTTTTTGGCTATAAACCACATGAACAACATTACACAGAGGTAACATTTGTTAATATCTTTGGACGATGTATTCTCCAGAATAGGAAGCTACATTCAAACAAGCGACAAAATTTTAAGTTACCATTTTCACATTTAGAGTTGTAGAGAAAACAATTGTTTTTTTTAATAAGTAAAAATGTATCAGATGCACTACAAGAAAGGCAAATAACACGAAGAATATAATTCTTCTTTTTAAATCATGTTATAGAAACAATAATATTATTGAATTTCATAAACAATGCCTTGATTATCATGTTGGTTATAAGCGTGAAATAGCAGCAAAATTTCAAAGGTCACAAAATATCAAGGATTGTATATGGTTCATAATTTACTTCTGCTTGTGTTTCTTATCTTCTCTCAAGTGGTTATATAATCATATACATACATTGAAGCAAGGTAGCTCTAAGCAAGGTTCTTAAGTGCGCCTGCCAGTATATATCAATACAAAATGTAATCTTGAACTCGGTGGCTCGATAGACGAAGATTAGAAATTGCTTTATCACCATGTTATAGTTTCATACTATTGTTTGCCTTTACCGAAGCAATGTAATATTGTCTACATCGATCAACAACTACCTCTATCTCTCTCTCTAGCTCTATTACCTCATTGCTTAACCCCTGGACTGCTCAAAACCATAAGACAAAAAAAGATAATAAGTAGTCCGGTGAAGCTGTGGCATGTCGAAATACACGGATACAAACGAATGTTATTGCACTGGTCTATAGATTGTAGGCAGCATATGTTTAAAAACAAAAGATTTTTTATTATAAAAATATTTTTTTATTATGTAACGTAAAATTTTACGTTATTTTAAATTATAATTTAAAAAAGATTATATATTTAAAAACACAATCCGCCATAAGATAAGAGGGCAGATCATTTATGAGAAATTTTTACTTCCGCCCTACCTGTAACCAATGCTGCACTACCTCAAATTCGACTCTAGCTACAGCCCTGTATTGTTAAAATTTGGATTCTCTTTCGATGCTTGTTTACGTCTTAGATATGATAGAGAGTTTCTGTCGTGATATTTAATTGTAAAAAAGAACCAATATAAACCTAAAATATAAAAAAGAAATGCTAATAATGCAAAAAAAACGAAAAAGTTCGAGTTATTTCCTGAAACATGAATTAATTACGTATCGCGCGTCTTCGATGTATAAAAATACACTCTTAATATCAGATTTATTAATACTAAAATGTGGCAATGGTAATACGTTAATTTGACTTATAATCGTAGCTTGTCTCTTTCCGTGTAGTAATAACGGTGTAACACACTAGCTTTCATTTATATTTTGTTACTAGTTAACCCAGCTACGCGTTGCTGTGGCTCAGTTATCACATGTTGAATTTAATAAAACACGTGCACCGTAAAATAAACTGGAATTAAAAAAAAATAAAACACGGTGCCATCTATGAGATACCTATAACAGTCGATCCTACAGTTTTTTCCATAGAGTAACGAACCTGCGAGTAGTCAAGTTGTACGTGTAAGCGGGTACATAATTCTATGGTTTTCTCTCTACCAACTAATTTAAAGCGCCATCTGTTCGGGACTGATGAAACTTACAATTCATAAATATAATCAACATTGACAATAATTTAATCAGTAATTTAAAAATATTGAGGCCATTAATGAAAATATGAATTATTATATTTCTCAAGTTGGACCAAAGATCGGTTGAGTACTTTCGATGTTCATTTTGGAGAAACATCATGAAACTGGTTTTTTTAACTGGTTAAATAGATGCAATACTCTCACAAATTACTCATTACTTGCATTTCGTTCTAAATCAATTTAAAAAATAGGTACTTAATATTTAACCTAATTATCTCGAGAAACGTAAAACTGATATACACTCAACATCAGGTGATTTACGCAAAAAGGAACTGTTGTAATAAATAATCACGCCCTGTCGCGTACTCCAGGCCGCGTCCCGCACCTCGACCCTCGCCCCGCTTCTCTTTGTTCGACCGTGCGGCGTTCTCACGATAAACAGTTACGTAATGATTAACCTTGAAAAGTGCTCCTTGGATATTGTTCATTGAAGCTAGGAGTGATTATTTTTCGTTTAAAAGTATAGTTACCAGACTTTTAAAAGTTTTAGAACAAATTCTAAGTAAGGTTCCCTTTGTTGTTTATTAGTATTTGTTCGGAGTTAAACAACCGAACGGCTATTTAGATATTCTGTATGATTTGTGCACTGCGTGCACTTTTGCATTTTATTATTAAGGCAATATATTTGTATTAGTTTAGTTCGCAATCAACCACGAGCGACTCAACACCGCTGTTCGCTATTAACCATTAGTGGCTGATTATTAATAACCATTTTATAACCATTTACCAAATAAACATTTACCAAATAAAAATTATCTCTTTCTTCATGGTCCTTCGAGCAAAAAAGGACTTCGGTTCGCGAGTAATTGTACCAAAAAGTTATTCGTAAAATCGGGGACCTTGATACCAGTAACTTATGTGAGTGTGAAAACGTGAAGCGGTGTTTTTTACAACAAGTACCAACATATACCAGGTGCGATCTTTCCATTTATTTCATTTATAAAACATATTACAAAAGTATTATTTTTTCTAACATGGATACTTATTTTGAAAACCAAACCGAATTAAATAGTTCTTTAAATAAACTTCTAACCAATTTAAAAAAAGATGGAGCCGACAGAAAAACCATTGATTATTGTAAACGTCGTTCAGATTTATTAGAAAAATACTGGAATGACTATCTTGAAAACCATAATGAAATGTGTAAGCTCGCAGAATTTGACCATATTTATTTTAAAAGAAATTGTTTCGAAATTACCCAGGAGACTTATTTGGCCATAAAACAATTAATAGAAAAAACGATGAATGAGTTGTCTATGGCGAAACCAACTGGTCTGGGCTCGAAAATAACTGAGGAGAAACCAGGACCTTCAGTTACTGTCTATAATACTTTGAACCAAGGACATACCTTACCATCCAAAGATAGAACCAAACTGGATGAAATAATTAACAAACAGACCACAAATTTCAGAGCATTTATGCGAACGGTGTGTGGCATAGAAATTGAAGAAATGCAAAACAAATGGGAATTTGAAGATGCATTAAAGGATTTACAAGATCGTTGGTCTACAATTGACAAACTTCACTGGGAAATAGAAAATGAGAGTAGTGAGGAAGATATGCATTATCAGGCACAATTTAATAATTATGAAAAAATGTTCAAAGACTTAAAGAAAACCTTAAATACCAAGATGTGGACCGTAGCGCATCGGGACAAAACCACGCCTCAAATGGATATACCAACCTTTAATGGCAATTACCATCAATGGGCATCGTTTAAAGACCTATTTACAGAAACTATTCATAAAAATCCGTCCCTCTCAGGTGCACAAAAAATGCAGTTCTTAAAGAGTAAAGTCGCGGGAGAAGCCGAGCGACTTATTCACCATCTTCAAATAAGCTCTGATAATTATGAAGTATGTTGGGAATTATTAAACCATCGTTTCGGCAATACGAGACTTATGTTCTCGGCTCAGGTTAACATATTACTCGGTATCCCCAACATGCAACAACAGTCGATGAATGTGATTAAAAAACTTCACGATATTGCAAAAGAAACTCTTCACGGTATAAAAAATATGGGAGTGGATATAACTACCTGGGATCCACTCTTAGTGCATTTACTGTCCCAAAAATTAGACCATGAAACATTTTCAGAATATATAGAGTCATTGAAAAAACCGAGAGAGTTACCAGTTCTTCAAGAGTTCCTGGACTTTTTAGAGAATAAATTCACCACATTAGAAGCTTCTAACCGGAAGCAAGAAGTTAGCTATCAGAAATATAACAGTAAACCTCTACCATCAAATCAAAATTTTAACTTATCGTCGACTCAGTTTAAAAATAATTCCAAGCAATTTCAAAGATTCAATAATTATAAACAACCAAATAATAATGGAAATATTACAAAATCAGTACATATACCTAAGTCATCATCGATATGCGCATTGTGTAATTTCAACCACGGCTTATGGCAATGCAGCACATTCCATAACATGACACCAGAACAAAAATTAAAGACAGTAAACAATATGCGATATTGCGCAAATTGCTTAATTGACCATTTCAATAAACCGTGCTATTCAACAAAACGATGTCGCAATTGTCTTGGAAATCATAATACATTATTACACGAGGCTTTCAAGCCAAAAATATCTACGTCATCTAAATCGAATAATAATACAACGCTTCGCTCCCCGACCAGAGTGAAAACGCCGACCACTACTCATGTATCTTCGAATGAAGTATCGGAGATATTACTGTCTACAGCATTGGTCAAAGTTATGGGTGTAGATGGAAGTCACCACACAATGAGAGCATTAATTGATCAAGGCTCTCAAATTTCATTAATTAGTGAGAACGCAGCACAGATGTTAGGATTAAAGAGAAGTCATTGTAAAGGAAAGATTTTTGGAGTTGGAGAAAAAGAAAATAATTGTAAGGGTGTAATGAACATAGAAATACAATCAATGTACAATGAGTTCACATTAAGTTCAAATGTACTCATTATGAACCATTTAATTAAAAACTTACCAAACAGTACATTTACGAAACCGTCATGGGTACATATTCAAAACATAAATTTAGCAGACCCAGAATTTTATTATAGTCGGTCCGTAGACCTACTATTAGGAGCAGATATTTATAGCAAAATAATCTTAGGAGGTATTTTGAAAGGAGAGAATGATGACCAACCAATAGCCCAGCAAACGCAGTTAGGATGGCTGCTCTGTGGCGCGGTAACCAATATGTATAATTGTAATGTAGTTTTACATAATACAGAAGATTTGAGAAGATTTTGGGAGTGTGAAGATATCAACCAGGAGAGTGAAATGACGTATGACGAGCAGGAATGTCTACAGAACTTTTTAATGACCACAAAACGTCTACAAGATGGACGATATGAAGTCCGACTACCATTTAAACCAGAACTAAAGGAAAAGCTAGGTTCAACCAGATCACTAGCGTTAGTTCAATTTTATAGTTTAGAGAAGAAATTAGAGAAAAATACGAATCTCAAAACAGAATACCATACATTTATTAATGAATATTATAATTTAAATCATATGAAACCATGCTATACAAATACGACACTCGGTTGTTTTTTACCTCACCACGCGGTGACCCGAGCGGAATCAACAACCACTAAGGTACGTGTAGTATTCAACGCGTCAGCAAAATCAACTTCTGGATTATGTCTGAACGATACCATGTATAAAGGTCCTAATTTACAACAAGATCTTTTCGAATTAATTTTAAAATGGAGACAATACAAATTTGTTTACACTGCAGATATAGAAAAAATGTATAGGCAGATTAAAATACACGAAGAAGATCAAATTTATCAAAAAATATTATGGAGGGACAACCTCTACCAGCCGATTCAAGAATACCAGCTAACAACTGTTACTTACGGTACAAAATCAGCACCATTCTTAGCCATGATGTGTTTGAAACAGTAAGCTAATGACAAAAACAAAATTTTCCCTGATGCAGCAAAAGCATTAAAGGAGAATTTCTATATGGATGATTTTTGTGGTGGACATCATTCCATTTCTGAAGCAAATAAGTTAAAATCAGATTTAATCGAAATACTGAGGAAAGGTGGATTTAATCTTAGAAAATGGGCTACCAACGAACCAAAATTATTAAAAGGTTTAGATATTGACCAGTGCAATCAAAAAGTATACGAATTCAAACAAACAGATTCAACCAAAACCTTAGGCCTTGGTTGGAATCCACAAAAGGATTTATTTTTATTTAAAACAAAATTAGAACCTCGACAACAACGACAATCGACCAAGAGGTCGCTGTTATCGGATATATCAAAATTATTTGATCCATTAGGGTGGTTAACCCCTTTGAGTACCACCATGAAAATTCTTTTTCAAAATGTTTGGTTATCCACATTAGATTGGGATGACGTACTTCCTGATCATATTACCCACCAATGGACGAGTTTGAGACAAGACTTGAATGAAATAAATACCATTGAAATAAAGCGATGGCTTGGAACGAGCGACCACAACGAAAAAGTGGAGTTTCACGGATTCTGTGATGCTTCGACAAAAGCTTACGCTGGCGTTATTTATTGCAAAACTATAAGAGATAAACGAACAACCATAACACTTGTAGCGGCTAAAGCTCGATTAGCCCCCTTAAATAAAAAGGTATCCATTCCCAGATTAGAATTGATGGGTGCACAGCTTTTAACAAAATTGATGCTAAAAATAACCAATTGTCTATCAGAGTATATGGCAGAAATATTTTGTTGGAGTGACTCTACAGCCGTGTTGGGATGGATAAAGGGAGATCCAGCAAGATGGAAACCATTTGTAGCAAACAGAGTCAAATTTATTACTCAAATAATACCGTCGTGTAATTGGAGTTACATAAAAACCAATGAGAATCCAGCAGACTGCGCTAGTCGTGGATTGTCAATCAAACTATTAAAAAACAATGAGTTATGGTGGAAAGGTCCGTCATGGCTCTCGTCATATAGGAAGTCAGAAGATAAAAATGAAATTTACGAAACAAAATTAGAACTCAAATCGTCAATATTAAAATCAAATACCGTTACCATTGAAAACAAACAGATGGATATCATATATACATTATTATATAAATTCAGTTCAATCAATAAAATAACTCGTATATTAACATGGATATTACGATTACAAAATTATAAGAAATACCGACCGGCATACCTAACGTTGCACGAGCTGCGACGTGCAAAGTTGCTGATCATTAAATATGTGCAAGAATCAGAATTTGCTAACGATATTCATTATTTAAAAAATCATGAACACGTACATTGTAAAAGTAATATTTTAAATTTAAATCCTTTTATTGATCAAGACGGAATACTACGAGTAGGAGGTAGGTTGAGAAATGCACAAATCATACAGAATATCTAAATAGCCGTTCGGTTGTTTAACTCCGAACAGTATTTGTTTTGATATTGTTATTATATATGTTAAATGTGATCATGAACTACCACACGATAGAAGGGACACCCTTTAAACATTCACCTGGTATATTTGGATTATAATCTTCGTCTTTTTTTCTAGTACAATACAATATACAAAGAGCGTGAAACATTACATCTCGAATACCTTACTGAGATACCGAATACGAGTAAAATATCAAAATCCAAGGCACTGGACACCCGAGACACTTGGACTGCTCCAAGCAGGAATTCGCTGCCCTCTCGTAGCTTCGCGCAACAATTTGTGACTGCAATAGTGGCGCCTATAATATTGATGTCGGTGGCGATTGCTTCGTTGACTGCTATCGTGTGCCTTTATCATTCTGCGTTGTAAGTATTGTTTTATAGACCACTATTTATCCCGTAAATAAGATAAAAATCCCTAAAATTGTGTTTTATACTTACTATAGTTCGTCAATGGGTCGAAATTTAATCATAAGTTATTCTCGTAAGTTTCAATATTGAGGTTATTTGCCAATGGTAGTTATTATATTAGGCCAGTGTAACGCGTGAGGGCAGCTCCTAGCTTCCTCCCTTACCCCGCGCCATTCCCCGATTCTTTCCTTATATAGATTACCGCGTGCTCGCACGCGGCCCAGTCGCTCCGCAAGAACTCTGGTGCGTGTACGCATCGCATAGACTATCCGCTATTGTGACGAACCAAACGCAAAATCGACTCGTGAGTGAAAGTGAAGACATTTTATGTGACCCGCCAACTGATTGGATACGGACACAAACCTGCCGAAGCCAGCGGCTGCGCTGCCAAGTAAGCGTGTATATTTATATTTCTAGCTCAATCGATTACATACTCTTGGATCCTGCGATTGAGCGTTTTTCCCGTGATACCGTTGCCCTCGCAAACCGCAGAAATACAGTCCACTTTATCTCCTTAAGAAACCCGCAAGAAATAGGCGAGAGGAACCACGATTTCCCTCCAGCCAAAGAGTGTATAATTTACAAGTGTACTATTGTAGATTAGTAGGTGTAAGACCTAATTAGTTACTTTTCATAACATTTTAAAATATGGTTTTAGAGTAACAATCAACTCGTCGAAGGTATGAAAAAAAAGATTCGATTTTTTTTTGGTATTGAACACTAATCCTCGTTAATAATTATTTCTAAAAATCTGTTGAATGGAAAAAAAAGTTTTTATTTATTTTATCTTCCCCCATTCATATATAGTATACATAGATCTTGCAAATATTTTAGAATATTGATTTGATATTGTGATTGGCAACTTTTTTGTGTGACAAAAGTGATGGGGGTGAGCACTGTGTCGGGTATAGTGTTGAAAACACCGGTTCCTGTCCGATCACATAAGTTAAGCAACGTTGGACGTGGTCAGTAACTTAACGTTTCAGTATACTTAAAATGAGTCCTTCAGGCTTAGTCGTAGCATTACAGTTGAGGTGATAGATCGATGATTCTATTCCTATTTTCTATAACCGACTTTTGTCAGTTTTGATTTTACGTCTAAAATATTTTTACTTAACCTTACGTGTATATATAACCTTATTTCAGGAGAGATCCAGATTCGGAATATTTCCTGGAAAACATATTTCACATCTGTATTGATTACAAACGTAGGAGGTTCGGAAAACTTTCTAATTGTCATAACTAACCCTTATTATCTCATTGTCTTTATGTAATAGGTATTTACCTATGAAATTGCCGTTCTGCAGTACTGACCATTTCAAATCAAAATAATTTTTGTTTGGCTAAGCATTCTAATTTCAAATTAATTTTATTTTAACAACATGGAATTCTTTTTCCAAAAGTAGTCATTTGTTTATTGATTATTGATACATTTTCATCGCATTTCAATCTTTTTTGTCATCATGGATACATTAAAAATTTGAGTAATTATGGAATAGGAATACCGTCGTGGAAGCAACGCGGCACAAGCGGCACGCAACATCAACGACGTTTACGGAGCTACCACTACAAACCAACGCACCACCTGTTATTGGTTTTCTCACTTCCGTTCTGGGAATTTCGACCTGAAAAATGAACCTCGCGGTCGTCCGAAGACTTTGTTCGACAATGACGAATTAAAGGCGATTGTGGAAGCTGATGATACACAATCTAAGGCTGAATTAGCAGTAGCTTTCGACGTTAGCGTGAAAACAATATTGGTCTATTTGCGTCAAATTGGCAATGTAAAAAAGCTTGACAAATGGGTGCCCCACGAACTCTATGATCCCCAATACGAAGTACGCGTCGAGACGTGCCTTGCACTGCTCAACAGACACACAAATGAAGGAATTTTAAATCGCATTGTTACCTGTGATGAAAAATGGATTCTGTTTGATAACCGCAAGCGCTCAGCAAGTTGGTTGGATCCTGGTTCAGCACCTAAATAATGCCCTAAACGAAAACTTACCCTTAAACTAAAAGTGATGGTCACTGTTTGGTGGTCTAGCGCCGGTGTGATATATCACAGCTTCTTACCAAACGGGGTGTGCATTACTGCATATGTGTACTGTGAAGAAAAGAATACAATGATGGAGAAGCTGGCACATCTCCAACCAGCATTGGTCAATCACTCGTCTCCGCTGCTCCTGCACGACAACGCGACCTCATACTGCACAGCAGACGGTCTCCAAGTTGCAAGAACTGGGGTTGGAAGTTCTCCGTCATCCGCCCTACTCACCAGACCTTGCGCCTACAGACTACTACTTTTTCCAGAATTTGGATAACTCCTTGGCGGGAAAAAAATTCAATACCCGAGAGGCAGTACAAAATGCCTTTGAAGAATTTGTTGCCTCCCGTCCAGCTGATTTCTTTAAGAAGGGCATCAATAAACCGCCACTGCGTTGGCAAAGGTGCATTGATTGTGAACTTCGTGTGAACTTCGATTAATACAAATAAAAAATACATGAAAAAATTCGTTTAAATTTTTTCATACAAAACGGCAATTTCATAGGTAAAGACCTAATATTTACTAAAAATTAATATTATCTGGATGGTGAATTATGTTGTTTAAGTTAATACTAATTATGTTACTTGAATGTCTTGATCGAAAAAATATTGGGACACTTGAACATAGAAATTAAAAACATTCGTTGTCTATAATAGTGTTGGCCTCAACATTGCTTGTACTGTTGTAACCATCTCTAACGCAAAAAAATAAATAATACAAAAAAAAATATTAATACGACTATTATCATAATATTTCTGTTTGTAAAAGATAACGTACTAACGTATTGTATTAAAACATGTTAACATAAGGCCGATTAAAGTTGGCTCAAACGTTGGGCCAATGATTCGGAAAACGCTGATGCACTATGGCCGAATATGAGCTATTGAGCGGGAATATGTTTGTGTATGTAAAAATGAAGGCTAAGCTTAGTATTTATCTAATTGCGTAGTAGAATCATTTAACCAATTATTCCAAGATACCATTACTCTGAGATACACTTTATTTTAGACCTGAAACTTAACGATTTCTAATTGCTTTCATCATCATCAGCTTGCAAGAGACCCACTGCAGGGCTATAAGCCTCTTCCCGAAGGATGGTATGGGCATAATCACCGCGTCAGCCCACGACGTATTGGCAATTTCACATCATCATATATATTAATACGTGAAGCCCAAACTTTGTATCCCTTGGAGTTTCGATCGGACCGTCGACTCGAACGGTTGACCGTTTTGCTGCGCGCGCTAAGTTCCATTTTAATACTCGAGATTTAGTGACATCAGTTATTGTGTTGTTCCGATCCGGCACACCTGCGTTCCACACCTGCGTTCTTTTTCCTGGAACTGAGTGAGACCTTTCCTTTGTATTTATTTATTGCTTTATCTATTTCTTGATATATTTATTTATTTACTCATTTATTTATTTACGTATTTCTTTAATTCTTCAGTGATTTATTTATAAATTTATTTATTTTTTATTGTTTGTTTATTTAAGTACTCTTATGTTATTTTTCCCCTGTCTCGCTCAGGTACTTATTTGCGTTGATTTTCTATTTAGTTTAGTTTAAAACAGCTCCCTTTGATCCGGCCTCGGGATTGTCCGTTAAATTCATTAAGGCGCGCCTGCCTGCCCCTCTGGCAGGGAGGTTTTACATGTCTTCCTCCGCCCCACTCCCCTCCTCAGGCCCCGTCTAACAGGGTATCTCACACCACTTGTAGAGATAGGGCAGAACGTTTGCTTTGACTGTCTTGGCTTTGTTCAAAGAAAAATAAATCATTTTCACAATTTTTGTAATTTTTATTGACACTATTGTTAAATCATAACTTAATATGTAATTTTGTGAAATAACTTTTATAGCTAAATATAGATGTGTTTCTAATGAAAGTGAATTATTTCTTTGATGGTTTATATTAATAATTTCTTTAAACACTTAAGAAGTATATGCCAATTCAGCAAAATATGTTCTGTTTAGCCGCATCACGATAGTAAATCGTTATTAAATCGATTTAGTAAATTATCGAAACTAATGTATCATTTTACCCTTATCCCGTCTAAATAGGTGCAACATAACATATTTTCATTTTCCACTCTCTTTTATCATCTCAGTATTCACAACTTTTATACACATATCGTTTTTCACACAATCCATATATACGTTATCCGGTCTTTCTCTACTGCCATATCCGTCCATGTTCATACTCAAAACTTTTCGTGATACATGACTTTCATATCTCCTCGTAACATGTCCGTACCATGCTAATCTGTTACTTCTCAACTTCTCTCTCATTGGTGTTATTTTCATATTTCCTCTGATCCGTCCTAATTACACCACATATCCATCTTAACATTCACGTCTCTGTCACAGGTTATCTTTTCTTATACGTCTTTTTCGTAGCTCAGCACTCTGATCTATCTAACAGGACTGATCGTATAATAGTTTTCTACACCTACATAACTTAATGTATAACATTTTTTTTTTTATGTCCTAGGAGGCAAACGAACAGGTGGGTCATCTGGTGTTAAGTAATCACCACCGTCCATAGACACTCGCGATACCAGAGGAGTCGCAAGTGCGTTGCCAGCCTATTTTTGGGAGAAGGGGGAGTGGGGAAGTGGGGAGCGGGAGGGGAGTTGGGCCTCCGGCGTTCTCACTGACCGAACGAAACGCAACAATGCAAGCACTGTTACTTCACGTCGGTTTTCTGTGAGAGGGTGGTACTACCCCGGACGAGCCGACCCATTCATGCTGAAACCAATTATAGCTTCAGCTTGGATCTACCACTGTTAATTCTCACTCTTTTTGTTAAACATTTATTTACGACATGCGTTCAAACAATTTAGCCTTATGAGGCTAGATAGCAATCCTCTTTAAAGACCATTAACCCAGAACCCTTTTGTCTATTCATATGAATTCAGACAAATAGCATACATCGAACATAATATTACTATTTATCTTGACAATTCCAGTACTACGTAACGTCCTTGTAGAACATCGTTTTACAAGGATACCTAACAATCGTGTCGCTTCAAACCTTCAAACGTAGATTACAAATTCTTCCAAAGACTTGAGGAAAATAACCAAAGACCTCGTTATACTATAAGACGAGATATCGAGATCACCGACACTAATGCGTAAACTGAATCCGATTGTATAATAAGTCGCGGTAATAATTATAGTTTATTTATACATATAGTAAATATGTAAGGTTGCGCTCCGATTTGAATAATCCTTTCGGTGTTAGATAGCTCATTTATCGAGGAAGGCTATACTATATATCATCACACTAAGACCAATAGGAGCGGAGCACCAATGAAGAACGTTTCAAAATCAGTTTTTTCCCCTTTGAAAGCTTCCACTGCGTTTTAGCGTTAGCTCAAAATAACTATTCAACGCGGACGAAGTCGCGGATAGAAGCTAGTATTTACTAGAGACGCCTTTAATACCTTGCAAGTTTTTGCAAGTACAGGGTTATACATATTCATATTGGTATACTTTGCAACAGTACTTTATATTTTGAATTCAGTTTTAGTAACTCTTTATATGTCAGTATTTAATTTGATTACTTACATATATATGTTTAATTAAAACAGCTGGTCGTTAAAACCCCCTATTAATTGCCACTTAGTTAACCTTCGCACAGAATAAAACATGAGTAACTCACTCATTCCGATATATATACACGTATTCATTTGTGAATCATGCAATTTCGATTGTATGGTTCACAAATGTATATATGTATGAATAGCTTAGAATAGTTAGCTAGGTCAGACGCGACTTTTTCCAGGTAACAGCCCAAGCCGAGGTGTGCGTGCACCCTTGTGTATGTTACCTAAAACCCAAATCGGTTGAGTGCCTTAAGTGCCAACCTTAGTAGTCCGATGAAGCTGTGAAGACCCTGCCAGGACAATAGGGTAGTCAGTTCGAGAAAAAAAAAAATTGTATCCCTTTTTGAGAGAAATGCGCTACCGGATGAACGTGAAATTTGGCATAGTTAAAGTTTATATGGAGGAGAAGTGCAGAAAGCTATTTATTTTATATAAAATGCATTAAAAGTACATTAAATTAATTAAAATATGCATTACTCACACTACTGTTTCAATTTTACACAACATATACCCACATGTAAATAAAAAAGACATTTTGACATCTGTCAACAAAGGACTTCAAAAAAGGTTGTGAAGGAGGTTGCTATGCTCGACTGTATGTATTATTTTACTCTTATGTTCCAATTACCCTTTTACATTCTACATTCTACAATGATATTATAACATAATACCCTTTGACAAAAGAACCCTAATACAATTCAAACTTTAAAAAATCAATGAACTATGGTCGAATGTCGACCTCTGTGTGCCCACTAGTTCAGAGAAATCCACAGGTCTATATTTTCCCACATACAGTACAAGAACATTTCTCAGGTTCAGGTTTCCTCACGATGTTTTCCGTCACCATCAACCGATAGTCTTGAAAGTAGTTGCTATGAAAATTAATAGTGGGCCAATTGAGATAGCAAATGAATGACATCACAAGTTTGATACTGTCATACAAAAATTATAGTGTAATCGCATTTTAACAACTCATATAAATGTCAATCAGTTAGTTACACTACATTGTTATATATTACCCTACGCCAGAAAGGTTGACAGCCACTGAAGTAATGACAAAATAGTATTGAGCCCAACGTTTGTGCCAACATTTGTAGTTAGCTAACATGTATCAGTGTTATGGAATTGTGTACAAATGTTTGCCATATATCTAATGTTGGTGGTACGGGTAAAAGTGCGTATGGTAATATACTCGTAACTATACCCGATATCACTACTATGTCTGGCATTGAACTGATATGATTGTCAACGTGTCAACTCTTGGCATATTTAACAATTTAATATATACTATAATAAACGAATATGCCATGATTTATGTTGTACAACTAATTGACATTTGTATTACAAGGTTTTTTTAAAATTTCAGAGCCCACAAAGCCGATATGGCCATGCTCAGTAACTACGGTAATGCCAACACAGAACAGACTCAAGTAGCGGACAACGTGAGTTACAAGAGTACTGGAGTCAGGTAAAAGTCTTGACTATTATTTCCTTTATCGTTGATTAATTCCCACATGCTTAAAGCCACGCTGAAACTATCAGAAGTTTCAGCGCGAATCGGTCCGCTCGCCCGGGATACGACCACCCACTCATAGAAAACCGACGTGAAGTAATCACTATTACTTTCGTTGTTGCGTTTCGTTCGGTCAGTGAGAGCGCCGGAGGCACACCTCCCCTAACCCTTTCCCCCAAAGGGTGGCAACGCACTTGCAACTCCTCTGGTGTTGTTAGTGTCCATGGACGGCGGTGATCACTTAAAATTAGGTGACCCACCTGTTCGTTTGCCACCTATGATATAAAAAAAAAATTATAATAAAGATTTGTGGCATAACTAAAATACATAGTATAAAATGAAGTCGCTTCCGCTGTTAAACTATTCAACGGATTGTAATACAGCAATAGATAGAGTGATTCAAGAGGAAGGTTTGTATGTATATACATATATATTATAGTACAGAAAAGCCAAAAGTTCAAAGATTTGCAATGCGATGTCGTAACAAACATATATATTTGTGCGCTTAAACCTTCGATCAACAATAACTAGATATCGGGTTGGCGCGAAAAATACGTCTCGGTAAATAACAGCTCACTTGAAATGTGTGCTCTTATTTTGTTTAGTTTGTTTGAAACACAGCCAATGTAAGCACGTTTCACATGCCGCAGTGTATTCAAAAGATGCAAAAATAATACCCGAAAAAGTGAATAACTTATATTTTTAGCTTTAAACTAACAAATAATATCAAATTTTTAACAAAATAACCGATTTTAAATCTGTGATACAAATGTTTGGACTCGCCACACACAAACACGCACAATAACGTACTTTATTAATTACGTGTTAAGGTTGAATTCACATTAAATGTTGTTTAAGTTTGTCTTTTCATTTGTGAGAGGAGTAATTTCTTGCTTTGCTCGTTTTATCGTAAGTATTAGATAATATTTTGAACATTTGTGACTTTATTACTAGGTGTTATGGTTGTAATTAGGTTGAACTTAAAACTGTTTTAAAACTTTTCTCCCTTTCTTAGTAAACAAATAGCTACACATAACTATATATTTACGCGGACAGGATTTAGCTTCGATTTTGTACGTGACCCTTTATCTAGTTATTGTTGATCGGAGGCTTAAACGCTGGCTAAACCTTGCGAGATAGATTAAATTAATGTACTAAGGAATTGTATATCTTAAAAAGATCGATAAAAAAGTCAATGGTGTATATTTATCTTTAAAGAATAACACACAGTAACCATTTTTATCTTTGTACAAAAATAATTATGTGTTGTTATTTACCGAGCTATTTTATACAATACAGTATTATTCCTTATGCAATTAAATACATTTATTTATTTTATTTATTTATTTGTATGTGATACAATACAATGCGGTGCTGTTATATTGTTTTACAAGTAATTATAACTTATTACAGATAATATACAATATGCTAAAACAACAATAGTGAAGAGGTTGACTATAAATCATAAACTTATTATATAAAAAATATTATTATACAATTTATCAAACTAGAACTATGGACCGCAAACTATCAAAAACTACATTAAAAATTGATGAATTCTACATATGACCGCTGCCACCCAAACTAGGTAATCCTGTGTCTCGGGTGGCAGTACACATTATGACTCTAATTATGAACGCGTTATACAACTTTATAATTAATATATTTTTGATAATTTATTTATTTTTGAGATGCTATATATAAAAACAAGTGCATGTTAACAACAATCTCAATATACTTACATATAGGAATTAGGTCTAAAATATATTGTATATTAGGTTTTCTTACAAAAATTCTTATTATAAGAAGTAATCATCTACATATAAAAAAAAAGAGAAAAAAAACTGCGTAAAACATTATGCATTGACAGTTACTACACTTTATATATCTGCCAGTAATATTTTTTCCGTTTGATACGTTATACATGTCATGGAGATCAAAACTGCCTTTAACAGTATTTTATTTAAATGGATATGTACATTGCACCTGTGAGAAGATGGGGATAAAATAAACGAAAGCAGAAAGAGTATGCAGGAAAAAAAATCTAGACATATTGGCGTGTGCCAAACGGCGTTTTTCTTTGTTATTTTCATTATTCTCTCGAACAAGTATGTAAGCTAACTGTTTTACCTTCCCCTATTTATAGGTATGTAATTCTTGCAAATATTTTTGAAGTGAATTAAACTCCATATGGGAGGGCTGACAATCTGATCGACAATATTTTTGTGTAACGGAAAATGCTGGAGGTAAACACTGTGTCGGTTCTCGTCCATTTAAAAAAAATCTACTATTTATTACAGCCCGAACAATAGCCTCGCACGTCCATACAGTCCGAAATCGACTACCAACCTCACGGGAAACTACAACCGCCCCCAACCGCCTCCTTATATGGGATCAGCTACAAACATCCTGCACCAACGAAAACCCGGCACCGAAAAAACCAACCCAACAATAAGTGGACTCACACCAGAACACGTCAGAACCTTAGCACTGGAGGAATCATTAAAACTTTTGAACGAAGCGAATATCAATTCCGAATTTGAAAATCTTGTTCCAATTTTAAAAGAACCAATCGTCGATTTGAACGATGGTTCCGAAGATTATGTGCCAATCAAACCGGACACCGTTGTCTATGGTGCAATTAAACGTGAGTTGGATGATATGGATGTGCCGGATTTGGCAAAATTCGGTATCGGTGGTGTTGCGAGTCCTATTTGACACGAGGTGACAACGGACGGAAAGCCAGTTAAAACGTGGTTTTGCTAAGTCTCTTGTCGTATTTTAAACTAAAACATTAAATATATCACGACATTTAATTGATAATTATCAGTGATTAATTAATTAATTGTTAAACTAAAAATTTATAATTAACACTGTTGATTCGTACTTTGATTAGGGCAATCTGGTAAGTTGTAGTTAAAGTTTATGAGAATTGTTTATTAGAAGTGATAAAAAAAATGATATGTGTAGTTTATAGGTGGTAGAAGTGAAACTTTCAAAAATTGACTAAATATTCATATAAACGATACACGTGAACAATACACCACATTAGTTATGACGCCTTCTCCCAAGGCTTTGTAATATGCAGACGCATACACACATGTACAAACACTGTACAATGTATTCTGTCCCATTCTCCCACAGGTTCAATCCTACAGATGTATATGTTTGTAGTATCGTAGTTTCTTACACCTTTAACAACATAATATTAAATTAAGATATCGTAATATTTTTTAGAGAAGATTCAAGTGTCTAAAAAAGTAAACAAAAAAAAAATCAATACTTATCGAGTAGTTTTTGAGTGACGCGCGTATGACGGTAGCCCTATGTCATTTTAAGTATATAGTCTATATGTATATAGTCTATCTATATAGATCATTTTAATTATATTCTTCTTTGGTACTTTCACTCTTGCCGTCATTCAAATTACAGTAATTTTTGGTAGACTAAACAGATTTTTATTAAACAAGGATTAATTGTTACTCGATGATATTTTTTTTATTGTAGTGAAACTTCTAATGCGACTTCCAACAATTAAACCAGATTAGGCCCCCCTCGGCAGCGGCTCAAGCCTAGGTCCGTTCCCTCAGCGTGGAGCCCTTGAGTACGCTGCTCGCGCGATACAGTGACACTAAATTTTACATCACTGCGACAACATTACACATATCACCTCCATACACGTGCACGCATACACAATTACACATGCAAGTGGAAGGGTTTTATTTTTTCTCTTATCAAACTGAAATAGTTTAGAAAATTATCTGATACGAAATATATATAAGAGTTATTGAGGTATCTATGCCTGGTACACATATATGTTTCAACAACTCATAAATGTATGAATAGTTAGCTTAGCTTAGCTCAGATAGGTCGCGAATAGCATGTATCAGGCAACAGTCCAAGCCGAGGTGTGCCGTGCACCCTTAAGCTAGTTGTCAAATAAAATCGGCTGAGTGCCTTAAGCGCTCGCCTTGGTAGTCCGGTGAAGCTGTTAAGACCTTGCTAGGTCAATAGCATAGTCAGTTCGAAAAAAAAAACTTCCAACAAGGTTCCGATAGAAAGAGACATTGCGAGAGTGAATGCGTGGCACTCGAACGCATGCACGTAGTATACCTGGTTACAAGCCAGCGCGAGCGTTCGCAACGAGTAGCGTCCAATATTCATTGATGCAGTTTTTGCAAGAAATATTGAAAAAATAGAACTCAAACATTTCGTATCTTACTTTCGTTATCATAATCCCATTGTAAATGTCATAGATTTGGATATTTCTTCACTCAAAAATGATAATTAAAAGACGCAATCAATTATGAACTGTAATCAATGTTAATAAAGTATGTCTTAAAGAAACAATATGATTTCACTAAAAATCAATTTCTACCCCTTCCTATTTTCATTTCCATATTACCAAGTTTCACTTCTTCCGCGCGGAGGGACTCCACGCACAATTTTTTCATAAATAACAATGACACATGCACAAACAAGCAATACGGGCAGTAACTTTTTTCACAAAAATCTGAAAAGTACACACGTTTAATTTACATTCTCATTATACGATAAGAAAATAGATAACTGATTCTTATGTAATTTCCACGATTAATGTAGTTCTACTGTAATGGATTCTTATAAATTAGCGTAGAAATCGACTGTATACATTGTTGTAGATTTCATTTCGAACTTAGTCTTAATATTGTGCTGTAGTAATATATGTTAGAAAATAAAACTAAAATTAGAACTTGTTTGAAGTTTTTTTTCACTACCTCGCACTTTACATTCCGAATAGCAAGTTTAATTCTGTTGAAATTAAATTAGCAGAGCAATATACAAAGAATAATTCTGCGTTAACATTTGAATTAATAATAAATATTTCGTGCATAGACAAGTTATTCTCGTAAACATGTGGTCTAAAGTCATTAGAAATTTGCAGAGACATTAGATCTCTTATTTGCACGTACAATGGAGAATATTCTGAGGTACATTTTGACATAGTGCCCATACCGCCATTCCAAACTCGCACCTCCCACTGCTGGCTGGTTGTTCATCCACACACTCTAAAACTATTTTTTTCTTTTAACGTGGAGAAGAATCCTTCATGGGACACCCAGTGGACCGGGGGAGCCCTGAGTAGTGTCGACCACCCACTACGTAAACGTGGCGGGATTCTTACCGACTTAAAAACTCCACGACGCCGCTATATGGAGGTGTCACGATGGGGTGGCAACCACCACACCCACACTGATCGGGGTACCTAGCCTAGGCAGTGGACTGTATATTTTAAATGGGCTGGAGGTAGATACCCCTGGAAAAATATATGCCGAAAGTATGTATCTTTATAACCGGGATAAAACGCTCACTTACTTGATATAATGTCTTCTCCGCCGCCGTAGCCGATGGTGAGAGCACCAGTGGTCCAACACGTACACACACAATGCACAAATATACATTCCGAGCCGTCCTGTCGCTTGTAAGGTGAGCGATTCCGAGTGTAAGCACGGGTTTCGAGCAAGTGCCGCCGAGCAAGTCCGCCGAGTAAGTGACCGATCATCCCGATTGTCAATGTGTCAAAAAAAAAAAAAATTTTGGCTACCCCCAACCAATTTATGCCCGAACACACGAGGTTACGTGAGCAAGCTCCGCAACACCTCCGGTTACACCCTGAAACATAGCAAAATAGCAACAACCATAAGGTTCTCTGGAACCTACATTATACTAGAGTTGTAGAACGGGTTATCCGGTACGCTTTTCCCCAAGGCTATAACATTGGGATTGAAGGTATTGAAGGGAGCCTAAAAGTACAGCAACACAACATTAATACCCTTGGTGTAGCAGTTGTCCATAGGTGACGGTAACCAATTAACATACGATAGGCCGTCTGTCTGCCTGCTGTCCTTTAGTATAATAAATTCTTTTTTAAAACAACACTACTGGTATTTTTTATAATTTCTACCACACGCAACTATATTGTTTTGTGATATCAGAGTCTCTTCTTCTTCTTATCCTTATCCCACATAAGTAGGGTCGGTACAACACGTTTGTCATGTTGTGGTATATGATTTCGCTTGATTTTTACAATCGACCGCCTGCCTGACATCAACCCTTGGGATTATTTTGTTGTACCATAGAATTTATGATTATTATTATATAGTTACGAAGTCCGATGGGTTCTTTTAGCGTTACAACTTTTCTGTAGGCTTTAGCTTTGGTAAGATATTTATAGTATCTGCTTGAACGGCACCACCGTTTCGGTTAAAAAAGAAGTTCTTCAAGATTATGGTTTGCTTGATATATTGCCATTTATATGTAACAGAAAACTAGCCAACTTTAGACTATTCCTGAGGACTGCATTTTCGGTTTTTTTTTCAGGATTCGTGGGTTCAGAGTTTTCTCAATAATAATAATATAATATTAAATACAATAAACCAATATAATAATATAAAATATGAAATCTATAATAGAAAAATAAATGCAACAATCAGAGTCAGTATTGTGATATCAGAGTCTATGTAAACAAAATACTTTATTGCACTATTTTGTTTGTACACCGGCGAGCTTACCGCCACAGGGCATTTTCTTCCAGCTAACTAGCAAGAAAATATAGTAATAGTTTTATTTGAATGTAAGCTTCCAGCTTCGGGAAGAGGCTTAGGCCCTGCAGTGGGTCTCTTACAGGCTGAATTTATTTATTTTATATTATTAAGCTTTCAAGACCAGGTGGTGAATTTTCATTATATCATTTGAATTAATTAATGTTAAAGGATATGCGGTTATGGTAAAATGATAAGTAGTCCGGGTGAAGCTGTTAAGACCTTGATATGTCAATAGCATAATCAGTTCGAAAAAAAAAATAAAAAAAGTTAAAATGATAAGAAAAAGTCTTCATTCATACCGTTGTATGTTTTGTGCAGGTTGTGTATAAATAAGGAAGCACATAAATAAAAAAATATATATTAAATATTATCACATTTATTGGGAATAAATACATAATAATACACTAAATCCACAAATAATTTTATATTTAAAATGTATATAATCACTATTGTACTGCTTGTATATTTAAAGTTACATTTAAGAGGATTACATTTAAAATATTATATACATTACTCCTAAATGTTACGTTCGTTTTCAATATATGCTACGTACAAATCTCGTTTTTTAATTAAAAAAAGAAAGTGTTAAAAAAGTTTCATACGTATCGGATTTTGCATAAACAAAACAGTTTTATTTTTATTTTAGCATATATATTACTTTTTATATTACGACAAAGGTATCGAATAATCCTTGTATATTGCAAATATCAGATTGCGACACAATAATTGTCCATTAGATATGTCTCAGAAATATTTACATTAATAGCAAAAAAACAGTTTTAAAACTGCTAACTGTATTTAGTTATAGCATACATAATTCTGAATGTACATTAACGAACACTCAAAGGCACATCGCAGCTTTGTACAATTTTATATTTTGGCACCTGGCCATATTGTAATATCACCGAGAAAATACACTAATTAATCTAGTTTTATTTTGAATTCATTTTAGCAAGCTTACGGCGACGAATGCAGAATGGCTAATGTTAATTGCTAACAGCAACTTACCAATTAAAACTAATATGTATATTTAGTATAAATTTGGCCACTTTTCTACCACAAACTTACGTGTTATTTTTTTAACTGACAATGGTTCTTGTATGAAATTAATATAATATAAGATAATTATAAAGAGATTCGTTAAATGTAAACTTAGTTGTTTTTTTAATATATTTGTATGCGAAATAGTTTTACTGGCTAAAATATCACATACTAGTTGACCCGTTCCCACTTCATTGGGCGATAATAGGCATTATCAAGCTCTACAACTTTTCTCTAGAATTCAATGATATATCTCTCATCGTTAAGGCAGCGTTCGTAAGAAACGTTTTCGTTCGACCGTTTTTTTTCCTACTTTGCAAATCCGACTACCACAAAAAAGTCTTTTCGTTTTTCGGGTTAATATATAGCCTATGACACGCACACGCGGCTTTCTATTGGTAAAAGAATTTTCAAAACCAGTTTAGTACATCCAGATATTACCCCTTACAACCTCACAAACTTTACCTCTTTATAATATTAGCATAGATTATAAAGTTTCACTAATTCTTTTCGCTATACGTACTACATTTTATATAATAGGTAACATTATATGTAACTTATAATTAACTACAATAATATTTATATTAAAAAACAATAACAAATACATAACACAATACATCGATTATATTTAATTCTTAGTAAACGAATACATAATCGATATCAGAGGTGCTCAAACGCGATCGCGAGTGTTTTTAGAGTCGACCGCAAAAAAAATAGCTGATATAGAACTATTCACAAATTCACAGACAGATATACTACGGGACTTCATATAATATATAGTTTATGAGCATTCTCATATATATTTTAAAATATATAAGCCAAAGAAGTTTCGCTTCCTCCACGTGTACCCACTGATACACGCAATGTTTTTTATTTCTATTATGTTGTCATTGATATTGTCATAACATGTCACAAAGTTCTATGTGTGTTTTAAACAATTTATATTTGCAGTAGTTTATACATATCACTTCGTTTGTCATGTCTTACCCATGCGCATTTCACCGTTTAGCCCCACTTCTCAATAACAAGAAAAGACATCGCTGAACGCGTTACAATAATAAAAGTATTACTTTCTTAATTCTTTAATAACTTTATAGTAAATGGTGATATAGTGTTATTTTTTTAAAGAAAGAAAAACAAAAA
Source organism: Antheraea pernyi (assembly GCA_015888305.1). NCBI lineage: Eukaryota > Metazoa > Arthropoda > Insecta > Lepidoptera > Saturniidae > Antheraea > Antheraea pernyi. The sequence goes on along the minus strand of MU158736.1, from coordinate 1,007,359 downwards.
ACAATTTAATTTGGATACAAGTATTTAGGTGACAGAGAGATAATAAAAAAAAACTAAAAAAGTTTCGCATACGAAAGTGTTTAAAAGCAGAAAATGTATGTTAATGAATGTATTAGAAATCGATAAGAATATGTATAACCCTGGATATTTGTTATTTATCGACTCTGATAACTTGCTGTGAAAATATTAAAAATAATAAAATCCCAAAATATTTTTTTTACCGCAATGAATTATTACTACTAATGAAATATGAGGTTTGGCACATACAATTTGTTTTTTTATTTTTATTAACAGAATCTACTTTGAATTCTTTAATCAAATATATGAAGAAGAAACTGCTAGAAACTTGAGAATAGAAATAAAAAACTTAACAAATAGAGAGAATTTAACGTCGTTTAAAAACTAATTGCATATTATTAATTATTACATAATATATTTTTAACATCTCAATCCACAGTTTTCCAGCAAACAATGGCCCTCATATCGTCAGGGGCTTTGCCAAAGACCCGCTCTCCGTTTGAAGCAACATACTGGTTGATTTGATAATTCAAGAGTGTTTGGAATCCGAGAATGTCTGTGCCGAGTTGCTGGAAAAAAAATGATAATAGAATTTACTATTTTTTCGTTTTAAAAATCCAAAAAATGCCAACAAAAAATTACCCTGAGGTTCATATATTAAAAAAAACAGGGTGTCTCGTAAAAACACATGATAGAAGTGAAAACTTATATTATGAGGAAAAGTTTTAACTAAAAAATAAAATAAAAGCCTACGCAGTGTTCCCAGGCGGTCACCTATCTAAGTACTGACCGCGGCCGCATTTTTCGTCACACAAAAACTTGAGGATTACAATTTCATAACCCTCCCATAAGAAATTTCCCTTCAGAAATAGGTTCGACTGTAAATACTCAGTAGGTGGTTGAGCCACGTTGAAGCTAGTACTGGTTTCAGCATAATGTGTCGGCTCGCCTAGGTTACTACCACCTTCTCACAGAAACACCGACGTGAAGTAACAAGTGCTTGCATTGTTGCGTTTCATTCGGTCAGTGAGAGCGCCGGAGATCCACCTCCTCTCGTCACCACCTCCCCCAAATACAGGATGGCAACGCACTTGCAACTCCCCTGGTCTTGTTAGTGTCTATGGATGGTGATCACTTAACATCAGGTAATCCACCTGTTAGTTTGCCTCCTATGACATAAAAAGCATATACCTTCGTAACAATAAAAGTTCACTAAGAATCTAGCATATAGTTGAAAATATACCTGTTATAATATAACCGTATAGAAGTGAAACATTTTTTACCACTTTTATATAACAGGTAATAGATGGAAACTTGCAATATTCTAAGAGACTTATTACACTAAGACGCAATTAATTTGTAGTTGCTCTACAAGTATTGAGTGTTCCGCGAATTGCATGAATCAGGCAACAGCCCAAGCCGAGGTGTGCCGCGCACCCTTGAGCTAGTTGTCAAAATAAAATCGGCTGCGTGCCTTAAGCGCTCGCCTTTGCAGTCCAGTGAAGCTGTACCTTGCTAGGTCAATAGCGTAGTCAGTTTGAAAAAAAAATATATATTGAGTGTTTCCACGAACGACCTCTCAACTCATCTGCCAATACAAACTCAAAAAAGCAACTAAATTTGTAAATATATAATATAATATTCTGTGAATTATAATTCTTAAGTCTTTGGATTCATAATATAACATAAAAACTAGCAACAACGAACATTCGTAATAATCATAAAATAAGAAAATTATGATTCTTCCCATATACAAAATAACAGCGATTAAAATACAAAAATAACATATGATAAATCATTTTCCATTTAATTTGAAAAATAACAGTGACATATGATATATACTATATATACCTAATATAAACCATAGATACAGTTAGTTTAACACAGGCGGTAAAAAGAATAAAAGCATATTGTGTGGTTTTATGAAGTCACGATGCAAATGATTTTTGTTTCTGATCGTAGGCATTTAACTGAATTTTCGGTAAATTATTCGATTTACGGTATTAAATTGCGTTTTTAATCTTAACTATAATAATTGAAAAATGGGAATAATCATAGGAATTCAATAGTAGAAAAGATATCCACCTATACATTTTAATTTCAATCTGCGTATTAGAGTACGGCATACATAATAAACACAGTCATTCAGTTAATAAACGCATGTTAAAAGCGAGCACAAAGTTTATTTTAATCATTGAATCATTTTGAATTGAGCCATGGGTGCCGCCATTTTGGCGTTGGCTTCTGCCGAGCGCCTTTCACTTTAGCCCTACTCTACGGCCGACTGTAATGCGACATGCGATAGATAGACGAAATTATTTGAGGCGATTGAAAAAACGTTTCACTTTAATAAATACTAGCCGACCCGTGCCCACTTCGTTGGGCGGTAATTGGCATAACCAAGCTACAACTTTTCTCTAGAACTCAATCATATATCTTTTCGTTCGACCACTTTTTCTCCGACTCCCCAGATATTACCCCCTACAACCTCACAAACTTTGCCTCTTTATAATATTAATATAGAATAACATAATTAGTTAATAACTTCTGCCCGTGACATCGTACGCGTGGAATAGTTATTTTGGGCTAAGACGCAGCGGAAGCTCTCAAAAGGGAAAAATACCCCGATTTTAAAACATTTTTCATTGTTCATCGGCTCTTATTGGTCTTAGCGTAATGATATATAGCCTATGATACTCACAAATAACGTGGCTTTATATTGGTAACAGAACTTTCAAATTCGGTTTTTAGTAGTTTCTGAGATTAACCCTTACAAACTCACAAACTTTATCTCTTTATAATATTATTATAAGTATAGATTAGCAATTTAGTTGTAGTGTTTTTGGTGAATTATCAGAATGTCGAACAAATTATTAGCGAATGAGATTGTTTATTAAATTATACTATGTAGAATGGGCGGTGGACTAACCTGTGTAAGAGGGCTAGTGTTTGTTGTGAACACTCCTTTGTACCGTTTCTCACGTGCGACTCGAATGGTGGCCTGTTCGAGTCCTCGTATCGCTGCGACATTGTCCTGTGCGCTTAAAGATCCATCAGTTGCCATCATGAACGAATGAAGTACTGTACCTGTGGAAATAAAATCCATTGTATCCCACCTCTCTTCTTCAACTAGCATTGTGGCATCATTTGCTAGTGTCTGTAGGGACACAGATAAGGTCTATGCAAAATATGTATTATGTAATAATGTACGTGGGTGCAGAAAATATAGAGAGCGCGGCTATGTCAATATTTTATTTTCGCTTTTAGGAGTTTCTGGTGAGGTTAAATAACAAAAATCTGTTCTAAACTAGCTTATATTTGCGGCTTTACTCGCGTTAACATAAGTTTAATTTATTCCAAATAATACGGGGAAAGTAAATTGATTATTTAGGAGTCGGTAACGCGCATGTGACATCTCCGGTATTGCAAGCGTGCATACGCTGCGGTGACTGCTTACCATCAGGCAGCCCGCATTCTTGTTCTACCATCGTGGTATAAAAAAAACTTTTCCTGGATTAAAATTACCCCATATTCTTTTCTGTACCCTTGGCAATATGTATACAAATTTTTATGATGCGCGATTGGATAATTAAGTTTATTACACTATCATACCACGCGGAAACAGCCAAGTTGCGATATAGGTCGTAGATTAGGCTTTAATAAATTTAGTTTTAAGGTACTATTGTGTTACACCTTGAGCGGTAAACACCTTTTATTTTAGACTTTTTTAAATATTAAAACACTTTATATTAAAAGTGATGTTTTTTAATCTCGCGGACGCGCCCCGCATGAGTAGTTGTCGAATCGTAACAAATAAACAAAAAAACTCACATTCATATTTACAATATAAGTAAGGAGTCCGGATGTTATACGTTTTAATGTGTACAAGAACAGAACGAAAACAAATTTGAGAGTATATGCATATTAAAGAATGATATACCTTTGCCTCCAGGCAGCATAGTGTCTCTCACAGATCCTTCTACGTACTCCAAAAACGCCATGATCTTCGCAAGTCCTCCAGCTAGTTCGATTTCTGGTTCGTCTCGCGCGTCAAAGTTCAACGCAACGGCCACTGGTATACCTTTTTCTATTAAATAATAATACTTATTAAAACAAAGCAAATGTAGGTGGTAGAGCCACGTTGAAGCTATTACTGGTTTCAGCATGAATGGGTCGGCTCGCCCGGGGTAGTACCACCCAACACACAGAAGCACCGACGTGAAGTAACAGTGCTTGTATTGTTGCGTTTCGTTCGATCAGTGAGATCGCAGGAGACCCACCTCCCCTCCCCTTCCACTTTCTCCTTTTCCTTCCCTTCCTCCCCCCCAACACAGGCTGGCAACGCACTTGTACTCCCCTGGTGTTGCAAGTGTCTATGGACGGTGGTGATCACTTACATCAGGTGACCCACCTGTTCGTGTGCCTCCTATGATATAAAAAAAAATATTTATTTAGAAACACGAACAAGATTTACACTAGAATAGTACATAACATGCATTTTTAATGACTCTATAAGTGCAATCTTAATTATAGGTGTTTACGACGTATTTATTATATTCTACAGCAAATAACTTAAGTAAATGAGAATCTAAAACAAAAACAACAAAAAAAGAAAAAGAAAAAACACTAACCATACATTCCAATTTTCTTTTTATTTTAAGTTACTTAAATAAATTTGTTTATACTGGCTGAGACTATTTGTGAATATATCTAGATTAGATAATGACAAAGATAGATACTCAAACTATGACATTGAGTTTAATTGAATAACCTCTGTATTAAGTACACTAGTTTGTCATCGTATCAGTAGTAAATATCGTTCTGTAGCAGTGTTCAAATGTATCACAGATGTTTACGCCCACCGTATGAATTAATTGGACAAACTACAATTTAAGTACTAGATAGTATTTGTATGCTAGTTTATGTGTTGTACGTCGCTTGTACGTCGAATAAAAAGCACACAAAGCCCTCACATAAGAAGTTTCCATAATTACCTGAAGTTAATACAACGCTAAGTCCAGCGGAGAGAAGCGCGCTCCAACTCTTGTCGACGCATATCGCGTAGTCCCGCGTCTCGATCTGGTCTTTCACGAACTGTTCCAATTCTGCTTTCTCGTAGAACGATGAAACTATCATTCTGTGGACAATAACTCACAGTGTTGATAATCATGCTTTCTTTATCTCTCTATCAGATACAGTTTTTAGTCGAGTCTGAAATATTTGCTCACAATACAATCATAAGACGCACTATATACATAGAATTCTTTGCAACCATAAATGTCATTCAATCGTCAGACCCTTCCAATCCTTTATTAGTAGGAGCCGCTTTGAACTTTTCATCCCAATCTTCCGTAATTTTATAGACAGCCACAGAATATACTTAACGGCTATCAAATCAAATCAAATCAAATCAAATCACGAAATAGGAATCACTATAATAAAGAAATCACGGTATCTAACGTGACATGACTACCCAGTCAAAGCTATAATATTTACTAAGGTCCACGACCACTAAACTGCTATTCCCACTGGTGGCGATGGGCGGATATCTTACCTCCCGCACACTCACCGAGTCCTCCCACAGCGACACAAACTGAGGACTTACGCTACGTGAAAAATACCCGAGTTCACTGTTTATGCGGTTCATTGCCTCTGTCATTAATTAATACAGAACATAAGTTCCACTGTAATTGAAATCTGAACACCAAGATAGAGAATGCATAGCTTTTATAAAGAATCTTAGTTGAATCACGGAATTAAATGTTCGGCGGAAACCCAAACCGAGCTGCGACCACTTTAACTTTCTTAGGCTAGTCTATGTCAGTTGTTTACTGTACTCGCAAAAAATACCAACCAGAAATGTTAATTAATTCAAAAGAAAAGATTTTCAAAATTTCAACCATTCCTTAAAATAAAGTTAATAAGACAGAAACTGGTATTAATTAGGGATATTAGGTGATGAGACTCACTCAATAACTTGTTCCCTGTGCTCATCTCTCATGGGTATTGCTGTGTACTTAGGTTCTTTGGTATCAGCAGAGTCTGCATTGTCGGTGCTCATCTTAGATAATACTTCACCAAGATTAGTAGCTCCGAGGAAATCGCTTATATCTGCAAATAATTTATCAGGTACTCTATAATATATTATTAATGAAAAACGCACTAACATTCTAATAAGTGTGGAAAAAAATTATCGCTTTAGAATAGAAGTGATCGTAAAGAAAATAACACAAACCTATAAAGTAACCCCTATCTCTTAGTTTAGTGATGGTGTATATAGAATTGAGTGAGTTTCCACCCAACTCGTAGAATCCCGCCCTGAGGGAGAGCGTGCCTCGCGCCGCGCGGCCCAGCACCTCGCCCACCGTCTCGAACAGCGCCTCAGCGGCTTCCATTTGTTTTAACTCCACACCGCTGTAGTCGATGTCCACGGGAATCTCCGAATCATCTATCAATGGAAATAGTTTTAAATTATTCGTCAGAAGTAACCACAACATTTAATTCAGCCTCAGGACGACATCTTGCGCTCAATCTTCAATATGTAGAAGCTAGATGATTTTGTGTTTGTAGTATTTTGAGTTATACACAAAACATACAAAGAACTTCATTCCGGTTGATTTCTGGTATTTCCAAATCATTTTATGAAATAACAATAAAAACTATTAAGGGCTTGGTCTGCAAATGCGTTGGCGATATTCTAGGCAAAATTTAATAACACACATATGTATTCTCGTATGAAAATATACATGCATGCACGATGTATTCCCTTTCCCTTTTATTTCTATACGTATTATTTATCTTACTTTGATTTTAATTTGTATCGTATAATATTTTTATACAATACATGTATTTTAAACAATACAGTGTCTAAAATGAATACTGAAATAAATAAAAAAATATGTGGGAAGTCAATTACCATTATTATTGGTGTTTTCGTACATCTTCAAGAGTGCTTGTCTATCAACTTTGCCGTTTACCAGCAGTGGTACTGTTTCAATCTCTATCACCTGTAATAAATGGGTTTTATATATATTTTATTGTAGCACGGCAAAATGACTGCACTATATCTGATAATAAGCACGGTACAATCCAAAAACAATGGCGACCACCGAGTCGTAGCTGTCGTGCCGTCCTACAAAAGCTGGATATGCACAGGCTGATCCCGAAACACGGCCCGCAGAAGCGAATCACTGTGACGGGTTTTTTCGCTATATGCATGGTGGTTACGACCCAGTCAGGCTGTAAAACCCTACCACTTTCGCCATTGCCTCGTTCGTTATTCAGCAGGGTGCACCACGTGCACGTGAGGTTGGCGTGTCTCAAGTGTTATGGTGTTATTCGACACCCCTTACACACATTAAAACATTAGCAAACTACCGGTTAACATCTCTGGAACCAACCGTATGACAGTTTGATGTTAATCTGCACTACCCATGCATAGAATTACAATTAATTATATGTCTAAACATTAAACTTCTCAGGTAACAAAATTCCAAGTTGACTTTCTTCGTTTTTTTTTTATTGTAGCTCGGCAAAACGACTGTACTGTGCTTGATGGTAAGCACAGGTACAGGTGGTAGCACCGTACTGTGGTTACAACACGATGTATTCCTTCACCAAAATCTCCACCTCATTCGCTACCATTCGAACCTTCGTTGATTGAAGCGATGTCCATGTACGCTAACCACTAAGCCATAATCGCTTCAACAGAAATGTAACCTGTGCAAAATTTCATCCTAGAACCACCGGTTTAAGCTGTGAACGCTCTGTTAAATAGTTTAAAAAAGTAAAAGATATGTTTTAATGAATAGGAAAAAAATACCAAATTAATGAAAGGTGCTTGAAACGTATTTCTTTTACTGATAATTACACTGGATGTGGGATTAACTTTATTTTAATTTTTTAATGACACAATAGGCTGTAAATGATTTACTACTAAGCAAAGTCTTTTTCGTAAGATAAGTTATTCGTAAGTTTCTAATCCATGACGTATTAATAGTTGCTTATCAACTTTCCCACAAGATGATGTTATTACATACTACAACATCACCACATTCAGTATAGTTCTTCTGACTTATAAAATGACTAGTTGATACCCGCTCGCTTCACTGTGCATTACATAAAAATTTTATTTGGATGGAGCATAGAACTATCTACGAACAATTCCACATCTAATGATCATACTCCTATGACGATACGTTCAGTAGTTTTAACGTAACTTTGTCTCAAACGATCTGTATTTTCATTAGAAATATAGATGGATAAATTGAAAGCGGTATTTACCTGCGGCATCATGTAATGTGTGAGGGAGTCTTTCAATTTGGCCTCGATATTTTTAGCAGACATCCTCGCATCCGGGTTTATAGTGACGAAAGCCAGGATCTCTGGGTTACCGCGATCCAAGCCGTAGCACAAGACGACACCTAATAAACATTAGAATATATATATCCGTTTCATTGCAGTCTGACCAAATTTTATATGACGTTATAGTTTAAGATGGTAAGCCATGTTAGATCTAGAGGAAAACTGGCTTATAGGGTATCCAGCAATAAATTTTCGAAGTATATAGGCTGTGAGGAACTTAAGAAAACTCTACCACCATGCTGTTTTTCTTCACCCAAGCATTCGTTACAGATTTCGAAATTACGATGATGGATGCAGTTACCAAAATGTTGTCACTGAACCGTCATACCTTATGTAAGTCATATATAAGTATCTCCCCCATAGATTCTGCATCCCGAGCATTTTTTAAGGAGTGCGAATAAAAAAGTCATCTGTAGCTCCAACTAAAGTAGTACCATTTACCAGAACGGGGCTTTGAATGACGAATTAAGTTGTAAAAAAAGGAGAATAGCTAAGAAAAGTATGCGAACGGTAGCTGAGGGCAATTATAAATCTTCTTTATAAATTGTGAACAGAACGATACCGCTGGTTAACTAAAAGAAAATGCTTTATAGCATTAAGCATTAAGCTCGCCAGTGTACAAACAAAAAAGTGCAATAAAGTATTCATTGATTCATTTTTGTGGCAACTCAGAATTCATGCTCCGTGGTATAATTTCCCATCCATCTTACTTATGCACAATAACCGAACTTTATTACATAAAATGCCTTTAATAATAGAGAATATAGAGTCAAGTAACATAAGATTATGAATATAGTATAAACCCTACACGACAGACTAAGATCCCAGTAAAAATACATAGATAAGGGTTAGTCAAATGTCGCTGCAAAATAATTTAAGTTAAGCTCACTTTTATCGACTCCTCGTACAGCGGACACGGCACGGTCCACCTCCAGTAAATCGACACGGTGACCTCTTATCTTAACCTGAGAGTCAGTACGACCCGCGTACAAGATCATGCCTTTATGAAGGATGCCGAAATCGCCCGTGCGGTACAAGATACCGAAATCTGTGAAATTTATAATAGAATGAGCCCTGATAATCATGTCTTAAGGTTCCTCAAATATCGTGTTTTGAGTATTCTACTGGCTGCCATTTTTCTACCATTAAATCTGATGTTATATGATGATTTGATCGTAGGACTAATCCTTCAGTGCAACATTTCCAAATTATGACCAGACTATCGGTATTCGCCAATCCTATTTTAATTTGAGGATGGTTGCTTATCACTAAGCGAACATCTTTACTATAATTCCAACTATTCCTATATACAAAATTATACACAATGAATGTCATCCAACTTGCTGTCAGAAGAAAAAGTTCCCAGAAGGCTCGTTCTATACATTGTATAATATTAATATAGGCAGACCGAAGTATTGGGTAGTTTTCTGAACCCGAGAAGTATTGACGAAATGATTCGCGAGTTATTTGAGAAAGTTGTGCACACTCAGACTTGGTCTTGGTAGATGGGACGGTTCTAAAGTTTCCATAGAAGACTTATTCTCCAGGACAAAACCGTTTTATTCCGCCAGGTCTTTTACCATGGCCATTAATCAAACCAATATATATAACAGACAATAGTCTCAATCAAGTTTTTAAACTTATCTATGATATTGGTATGACTTACTTGGATGTGAATTGTGAGGGTTGTCGACAAATCGGTGCGGGTCTTTACCACGTACATAACCTTTAGCCAGATTGCAACCAGCAACCCACACCTCACCAGGTTCTCCTTCCCGAGCGCACCACATCTCCTCATCCAGAAGATAAACCAAACTGTTTGATATTGGCACACCTGGAAATGATAATTACTGACATGAAAATATTTTATACCACCAGTGAACAATGTTAAGCGAGTATATCAATTTCTCGGAAGTCATGAGTCTGCTATTTTTATTACAGCACGACAGAGTAAAGACGCTGTGTCTGATGGTAAGTGTACCTAATGTAATGTAAAAACAATGGCAACCAATAAGAAACCTACAAAGAATTTGAAGCGATAACGGCTTAGTTGTTAGCGTATTCGGATATCGCGTCGTTCGATATAGGTATGATAGGACATGTAAGTAACTTTTTGTAGGTGGTAGAGCCACGCCGTAGCTATTATTGGTTTCAGCATGAATGGGTCGGCTCACCCGGTGTATTACCACCCTCTCACAGAAAACCGACGTGAAGTAATAGTGCTTGCATTGTTGCGTTTAGTACGGTAAGTGAGAGCGCCGGAGGACCACCTCCCCTTCCCTCTTCCCTCCCTTCCTCCTCTCCCCCTGCCCTCCAAACACAGGCTGGCAACGCACTCGTGACTCCCCTGGTGTAGCTAGTGTCTATGGACGGCGGTGATCACTTAACAGTGACCTGCCTGTTCGTTTGCCTCCTATGATATATATTTAAAAAAGCGAATCTTTCGGTGAAAAAAAAATGGTGATGAAACACTTTTAATTTTTTTTTTACTTTTCCGTATGATTTTTCAAACATTCTCTTTCATACCGTCCGTATACTGAGAATTACAAACACAGCAAATAAGAAATAACCATCAGTGCACCGTCCAAAAGTAATGCACTTATTATATTCGGCAATTGATTTTATTTATACTATAGATAAATACTCGTATAGCTGTTGGTATGTGTTATAGGGATAAGCTCCAATACCGGTTTATTATGCATCACGGAAGTTGGAACGTCTAAATGGTTGGACGTGGAAAAATTCTTAGTATTATTAACTTCACTATAAGTCATCATTCCGTGGCGATAACTTTATTATTGTTATGTTTTATGTTGCAATTCAAAGCTGACAAAATCCGTGAACCTTAGTATAAAATATAAGTCACACCCACCTATGGGTATTGAAGGATATAAATCAATCTGTCCGAGCGACTCCAGAACATAATATGTGACGTCCGCCATAACTTCTGTGCTACCGTAGAAATTGGCTAACTTATACCCATCGTGATCTCCGAAATATTGGAAAAATTGCGACGATAGATCTTTACTGAGGGTTTCTCCGGAGCAAACCCAAACCTTAAGGTGCTGTAGTAGCCTAGCCGAGCGATCCAGAGATAGATACATGAGAATAGAACGAAGGAGTGTTGGTACCAAGACTAGGCGATAAATCTGAAAACCAAAATGTAATATTAATATTTACTTGTCTATTACCTCACAAAGAAGAATTGTGAGTATACAGACAAAGAAAATGGAACCAAGTCTTTGCTTTACAGTACAACCTAGTAATTAAACAAAATGGCACCTGAACGTCAATGAGTCGATTCTGACAATATTTTTAAAGATATCGCTAATGTCTTCTTTCACTTAAATTTTTTTTATGTTAATTTTTAAAACCTTTTTTTATGTGGGAAAATGCCCTTATGGATACACCACCCTCCTTGAGGAGAGAGTGGGTTACGTCCGACTCGCACGAACTAAAACACCACGGTGTACGTTTACCGCTATAGTTGGGGCGATACGAGAACTCTACAGACTTTATCGTGCCGCCCCGGCAGGTGGCCGAGTGGTAGACCGTGTGCATACCGGCCATCTCCTTCATCCACTGGGGATTTTTAAAACCTATAATTATTACTTTCCCGTACGACATTTTCAACATCCTATTTCATACAAGCCTTGCCCACACTATTACAGGCACAAAAACGAAGAATCAGTCAAATAGTGCAAACTGGTCTGTAGTGATTCGCTTACATACATTGCACAACTGGTTTTTATTAATACATGACAACTAGAATTGTAAAAATATTTACCTTATGCTCGTCTAATAGCCTCACAAGTTTCTGCGGATCCCTCGTCGTCTCTCTGGGCAAAATCAGCAATGTCCTTCCATGTATCAGAGGACCCCATATCTCACATAATGAATCGATGAAAGTAATAGCAGTTTTCCACACGCACATCACTTCCGTGTCCAAATACGGAAATGTCTCAAATTGCCACCAAAGACGGTTGCAAATCGCAAAATACGTGAGTCGAACACCTGTTAAATTAGGTAAAATATTATTTATATAATTTATTTTACACTAATAATTTCCCACGAATTCGCACGCATCCTCTATGCAGTAATTATTTTCAACTCTTTATTTTATATCTATAGATATAAAAGAATCGCTAACTGGCTACCAGAAAAATTATGGAACTTTCACTTCAGATTGAATTTCCAAAAACCCTTCCTCTCCTGCTCACCTACAATATAATGGGAATCCGTATGCAAATTTTCACGACCGTAGTCTCATTAGTTTGACATATGAGTCAATCTGTCAATTATTCTTTTATATATATGGATATAGGTTTTTAAATTGAACATCGTGCATGAAGCTGGAATATGATAAAGTAATCAAAATTTACCTTTAGGGATTCCGGTGCTTCCAGAGGTATATAAAATTACGGCAACGGTATCATTCGTTAATGGAGCTAATATTTCTGCATCTTGTGGCTCATCTGCAGCCATACTGCTAGCTTCTTCAAGTAACTCTTCAAAAGACACTTCTGGTGTACCACTCGCAGCGAATGCAGATGGATTTACTGAAACCGAGAATTGTAAAGGTTAGTTTTATAGTTTCCTTTCGTTCATATTTCATTAACGAAGGCATTACTTTACGGAACTCCGTCTTAAATAGTTTATTTCATGTGTCTCTGGTATTACTTACATGTTCAATTTTTTAATGTACTCATCAAAGAATTAAAATCAAATGTTCTTGTTGTAAGCAGACGTGGTGGTAGTCAGTTGTAGTCAGTTAGTGAAAATAGTAAAGAAGCATCAAATGAATTATATTCTTTTGTTTATATTAAAATATCTCATTTTTATCTATAACCTTCTCTTATTTCACTCTATATTTTATAATATTGATGGCATTTTACGAAATATTGTGCATAAGTGAAGCGGATCGAAAATAATAATACCATTGATCAGGAATTCTGAGATGCCATAAAAAGCTCCTAGACACTTTTCCTGGAAAACAAGATGGCACCCCCTTGTAAGAACTTAAAATTATCGCAAGACACGTAATATTATTACCTACTCTACAAAGGCAGTGATAATATAGAAGATTAGTTGGCAAAAAAAAAATAGAAATTAATAAAATCGATTCATACTACTGTCATCATAAATAACCAGAGCCGGTTCAGCATCATCCAGTATGTGCGTGATCCTTGCTTGCGGGAAACTTGGCTCCATAGGCACATACGCAGCACCAGCTTTCCAAGTAGCCAAGAGAGCCATTATAGTGCTGAAAAATATTTGTCAATCGATATTTTGGCTTAAACCTTCAACCTCAAACAAAAGTTTGACCCTTCTTTGTACAAGTAATTTCGGAATTAATGGAAAAAGTCGACATTACAGTCAACTTTCGTGGAATTTTCTTTGATAGTCATATATTTTGATGATGGACTGGATGATATGATATGATGGATGATAATTATCACTAAACTATTATTTCTTAAGCCTCAGTAATTAATGTGGTTTGTCAGGTAAAGTTGCCTACCAATTCTGCTTGTTTTATGTGTGCTGACACAACAACATTTTGGACGCATCGTCATATTCCACTCCCTTTACTGTTTTCACCCAATTATATTACACCTTTTTACTATTCATTTATATTATCCATCCCGTTATATTTTTTTATAAACCGATTAGAAAAAATATTTTTTTATTGTAAAGGGAATATTTTCAAGGGGATCCCATTTTAAATCCATTAGCATTGGACTATGAATTTAAGATATGGAACTACTTAAAAGCGAGTAGGAATTCTATAGTGATTATAATATTGGTAGACTTAGTACAATCCGAGACGAGACTACGTAGTTGTACCTTTTTCATTGGATACCCTCACACTGCCGGAGAACAGCGTGAGGGTTATATAGGACTCCAACCGACTAAAACCCCTGTGCTGCTTTACGCGTATGCGCACCAGCATTACGGGTTAACTATGAGTATGTTGCGCAGCCCTGGCCACGGCATATGAAAAATTCGGGGACCTTCGTCTCGAGGGAGGATGGAACCTCTTTCATGCTTCTTGTATTAGAAGTTGCGGCTTAGCCATGCTTCTCCATACATGGCTCCACGCATCTGCTGCCTGAAGACGTAGTTGTACCTCTACTTAACTATAGTCAAAGAGGTTTTAGCTGAAGGAAGCATTATAACTGCTACGTGGCTATTATCAGGAGGTACGGAGGAATATAAATGAACGATCTCCGATTGTATAGACTTATAAACCTTTGACAGCAAGTTTAAGACTCCTCCTTTATTTGACGAATTTATGAGACACCAAATAATACATGTGCAAGGATACTAATAAGCGAACAGATAATAAAATTACAAAGGTACATTAATAACATCTGGCTAATAGAAGAATTAAATCAACAAGGAGTGTACACTAAAAACGTGTATCAAAATAATTGAATCAATGAGCTAGGATTGTAATAATTCACCTTATTATGTGAAGACTTTGTCGGTGAGATTATATTTGCATCCAGGTAGTATGTGGTCGTCCTTACGGCAGCGAGTCTTTAATAATCGCGCTCTTAAGCCGACTAATCTCGGACTTCTGTAGTGACGCTTCTGTTTTTTGGACTGAATTATTGTAGTACACACAACAACGTTGTCGATCAACTGTGTGTCGCTACAACGTTGTGGTACACTTTTAACCGACTTCGTTAGAGTAGATTTTTAGAAGCCGGTTTAAATGTCTATTAAAAATTACTTTGCAATATTTTGTAATCCTCTTAGTGTGTAATTGAACGTAATTTCCGTCTGAATTACTGTAGTACATACAGCAACGTTGTCTGTCAGCTGTGTGTCACTACAACGTTGTTGTGCAATTATAACCGACTTCATTAGCGTATTAAGTCAGTTTAATTTTTTATTACCATTTTGTTTACAATTATAATGCTATTGATGTGTAATGAAACATAAGTTCTATCAAATGTAATTATTAAGACTCACTTATGTGAAGGTTTCATGCACACAGCGATGACGTAATCCCCATCACTGTTCGTTCCAGATGCTCTTGCTCTATTGGATATAGCTCTGGCGAGAGCGTTAGTGCGAGCGTGAAGCTCTGCATAGGTGACACTAGTATTATCGGTTTCATCTGGAACAATAATATTATTTATCTATACTAATATAATAAAGAGGTAAAGTTTGTGAGTTTGTGACGTAGTAAGGGGTAATTAATCTCAGGAGCTACTGGTCCGTTTTGGAAAATTATTTCAGCGTTATACAGTCCCTGGCCATATTATTAGACGCACCATAAGATCTTATATAAAACGTTAATTATCCGGTGATACTCTACAGATGTATTGTTTTTATGAGATACAATGGATATTTACTATATTATTAATAACGTAAGTATCTGTAAAACCAATAAAACCTCGTCATTAGAAAAAATATGTATTTATTACCTCCAAAACGAAAATGAAGAAAATGTAATGAAAACTTAATATTTTGTTGAGAGCTATGAGAGCTTTAATTCTGCGCGGCATGCCATCAATGCAAGACTGTACTGTGTTCTGCATTTGAGGATGATGATTCCAAACATGAATAATATGTTCTAGGAGCTGAGTTTTGTTTGTAATCAATCACCACTTTAGTCACTTCTCTTTTCATGGATAAATTCATTCAAATTTCAATTCAATTCAATTCAATTTCCATTGAAATTCATCTCTTGAATAAAAGTTCATTAAATAAATACTAATCAACCTGTAAATATAACACAACTGTTTGTAAACTTCGTCGAAAACAATTATTTTGTAAAAAAAAAACAACGGTGCGTCTAATGTGGTCAGGGACCGTATAGCTGTTTTATCGGGGAAGGTTATAAGCTATATATCATCACGCTAAGACACATAAGTGCGGAGCACCAATGAAGAATGTTTCAAAATCGGGATATTTTTTCCTCTTGAGAGCTTCCGCTGCGTGTTAGCGGTAACCTAAAGTAACTATTCCACGCGAACGAAGTCGCGGGCAGAGGTTAGTATATAAATAAAATAGAGATCTGCCGTTGTGCGCACATCACTTAAAAACTAATAAATAATTTTCGATCATCTTGAAGCAAAACTTCTTATTGGCTTTGAAATTCTGATACACAATCTTTTTATGCGACGGAAAGTGGTAGGGTAAAACACTGTGTTGAGTTTGTGGGAGCAGTGTCTCGCTTGCCTTTGGGTATAAGGGTACAGTAAGACATACGCTTTTCCCGCTTTCTGTTTGAATGTTTCACTTGTGCTGCGTGTGAGCTACACACATACTTTTTTTACGTATTAGACACTTAGTCCTTATCTAAAACTAAAAAATTGGTGTACGGTTACGTACATTGCATGTTACCCTAGATATTATGTGCGCATCAGCACAGTTATATTAAAATTATATTTAATGAATAATTAATTTGTCAGTCGCTAACAAGCACTCAATGAGGTTGCACTACAGCACCACTAACATAACATATAAAGCAATTGCAACATAACAAACAACCTTATTCCCACAAACGAGCATCCAATAACATATAGGTAAGGCTTGGACTTGCTTCTTATCCCTACATCTTGGTCCTTCGAGCCGTAACCGTACAATTGGTTATAATAAACAAGTGACGTAAATATATACAAAGTAACGTTTAATTTTACGTGTTCTTACATAAAAGATAAAAGAGAGATCACTTTCATATTAAAAGATACATGTGAATATGATTTGTTGTAATGAACAAAGATTAATTGAAATGCAAATTAAATTTTTTCTTAATTTTCGAAATCTGTTCTTAACTCTGCCCTCCCAATATATTCTTGATAATTTAATGTATGCCCGCAAAAACTTAGATATGTTGGATCTAGTAAAAGACCAGCTTCATTTAAATACTAGAAACAGCAACAAATTGGCCATTCCATGCTTCAGGCTCACTAAATCCAAAAACAGTTTTTTGGGTAATAGTGTTTGGTTTTATAATAAAGTCCCAAAACACATTACCGATTTGCCTGATAGTGAGTTCAAGAACCATGTCAAGCGGGTTTTAATATCTAAAGGTTATTTATTATAGGGTGGATCAATACGTGAACGATTGTGACGTCTGGAAATGACGCCCCTCTCTGTGCATCCACTAATAACGAATGTAAATATTTATGTTACTGTAAAAATATATGACATGAAAAGACTACCATCGGTTCGGAAAACAACCCAGTCATCGAGAAGAACCACCAAGAAATTCGAGCGGGTACATTTTTTTTACATATATTTCCAATACATCATACAATAGCTTTTAGTGGATGCACAGAGAGGAGTCAATTCCAGACATCACTATCGTTCACATACTGATCCACTCTATAATATCCTTTTGACACTAAAACCCGTTTGACGTGGCGCTTAAATTTACAGTCCGGCAAATCGGTAACATGCTTTGGGACTTTATTGTAGAACCTAACACTATTACCTAAAAAACTATTACTGGTTTTGCTAAGTCTGAAACATGGGACTACCAGTTTATTACAGTTTCTAGTATTTAGATTATGCCGGTCTTTTACTAAATGAGCTATGTTTTTGTATTTTAATAGTGGTAGAGCCACGCTGAAACTTTTACTGGTTTCAGCATGAATGGGTCGGCTCGCCCGGGGTAGTGCCACCCTCTCCGAGAACACCGACGTGAAGTAACAGTGCTTGCATTGTTGCGTTTCGTTCGGTCAGTGAGAGCGCCGGACGACCACCTCCCCACCTCTTTCCTCTATCCTCTCTGTCTCCCTCCCCTAACCCTTGCCCCAAAAGGGTGGCAACGTACTTGCGGCTCCTCTGGTGTTGTTAGTGTCCATGGACGGTGGTGATCACTTAACATCAGGTGACCCACCTGTTCGTTTACCATCTATGTCATAAAAAAAAAATGTAACACTTAATTTTCCAAATCGGACAAGTAGTTCCTAAGATTATCGCGTTCAAGCAAACAAACTCTTCAGCATTGTATTATTAGTACAGATTTAAGGAACTCTGGTGAGTTTTTCACAGTCACTTTGGGAATCGCTGGCCTAATGAATATATAGAAGAGATCAACCTTGAAACTCTTAGATACGTATTTATATCTTAACGAAGTAAGCAATCAAGATCTCATTCCAACTTTATTGTAAAACCTAACACTATTACCTAAAAAACTATTACTGGTTTTGCTAAGTATGAAATATGGAACGACCAGTTTATTTCAGTTTAGTATTTAGATTATGCCGGTCTTTTACTAAATTCAGTTTTTCAAAGTTTTGTATGGACATATATTAAATTATCAGGAATGTATTGGGAGGGAAGAGTTCATATTCCATATATTTTTTAATACCTTTAAGTAACGCTTTTTTTCTCAAGCGACTCAACAAAATTAGCAATGAGAATGTTTAGGATAATTTTGCTACTATCATTCCACTAGGGGCTTTCTAGCAGTATGAATTAAATAATAGACATCATTGTTTTATTTTTCAATTCTACTGCTTCGACACTTGGTGTTCATTAAAAAAAAATGTCATAATATCTTTAATTACTATAAAGTTATTACAGTTTAATGTAATAACGATTATTATAAGCAAAGTATATCTTTGCTTTCCTTTTTTTTTATGTATGATATTACTGTATTACAGTATTATGATATATAAAGACAACTTTTCCAGTTAATAAATCTAAGTTATTCGTATTGATATACAGTACAGAAACGTCCATATATTCTAATGATGTTGTAAGGAGTTATCGTGCGGTTAGATTGGTAACGCTGGGTAAACCTTAAGAGGTAAATAGAAATATTGTACTACGAAATTTTAGTATTTAAAGACACCTACAAAAAAGTCCTTGATGGTATATGTCGATGTATTAAGGATAGCCCCCAATAATCATTTTTATGTTTTACATACTACTAGCGGGTCCGGCGGATGTTGTCCTGCCTTGATAAAAAAAGTGTGTGTGTACTTATGTACGCGCGTTAGAAGTTATACTTCTTTGGCGTAACAAGATAAAAATCTTTTCAAAATTTTTATATTTCGCCTTATTCTACGGTTGTTGTTAAAACGATACTAACAATAGAAAAAGGTATTTAATACATTGAAAGTTTTAATACAAAGAAACAAAAGAAGTATAACTTCGATAAAAAAAAAACTTAAAATTCAACAGCAACGCCACCTACCGGGCCTTACTGTGTATCTAAGCCATTCTTGAATCCACCTGACATGCACAAAAAATTCATTAAAATCTGTCCAGCCGTTTATGAGGAGTTCAGTCAAATACACACGGACAGAAGAATTATATATATAAACTTTCCACAAAGAAATCCGCTAAACTACAGTAAATACTTTAACAAGAACTGTCACTCTATACAGAAGAATTAAGGGAACAAACACGCCGACCGATGTGAAAAATAGTGTAAATTCGATTATAGGTCAAAAGAGATATTAGACTAGATACTATAATTTAAAATATGTGCTTACCTGAATATAATAAAGCTGTTCTATCGCTAGAAGCAAGGTGTGCCATATGTTTTGGAAGGGGAGCCGTCGGCACGTGACTCTTGGGTCCAGATATTACAGACACACGTGGCAAGGAACCCATGATGCCTGGAAAATACAATCGGATTAGAGATTTGATATTCTACCATGTTTTTGCTTAACACTGCAAGAGGATCTCACAAGAATATTTAATTGATTTTTATACTTTATAAGGTCAATAGCGGTCCCGGCGTACGTTGTTCCGCCCTGATAATAAAATAAACCCGTGACAAATAGGTATACCTAAACTTTCCGAATCTACTGCTGAAAGCAGAATGAAAATCCGTTGAGTTGTTTTTGACTTTATCGCGAACAGACAGACAGACGTGGCTGAGGTTTTTGTTTTATTATATATAGTGATATGGTATACCAAAAACGAATTAACTGTTTATATTTGAAAAAAATACGAGAATGTTTTATTAAAGGCTAACCAAATCAAATCTCTTGCCGTATGCCGGTAGTAGCTTACGTTCATAAGCGCCTACTCAGGGCCTAAGTGAAATAGAGTATTTTTGATTTAGAAATAATGTTTTAGAACCTTAAAACCTATGCATTTAAATAAACTTGCACTGTCAGTTGTTTACAGGGCAAATCTCCAAAATGACTGAACTGATTTTTACGAGACTTTCACAGGCGTATAAATTACTTTTCAGAGTATTATTTAAGCTGCATTTCAAATCTTTCTACCGTAGGGACTAAGCGGTACCTAATAATAAAATATATTAAAGGTAACTTAAAATCGTTAAATTGTAAAGTCTATTTTAGCGTTGAATAAGTCACACTATTTCAATGAAAATCTATAGAATACGAGAATCTAATCAATTAACAGTGGTAGAGCCACACTGAAGCTATTATTGGTTTCAGCATGAATGGGTCGGCTCGCCCGGGGCAGTACGACCCTCTCATAGAAAACCGGCGGGAAGTAACAGTGCTTGCCATTGTTGCGTTTCGTTCGGTCAGTGAGAGCGCCGGAGGACCACCCCCCTTTCCCTCTCCTCTCCCCCCCCCTCACTCCCTTTCCCCCAAACACAGGCTGGCAACGCACTTTCGACTCCTCCGGTGTTGTTAGTGTGCGACAAAATATATATATATATATATATATATATATACAAAATTGTTACAGGTATCTATGTAGGAATATGTAATAAAATACATTTCGATCAATTTTAGAAATTCCTGTCTGTCTGTTTGTTTGCACCTTCGATCTACGTTATTATTGATCGAAGGTTTCCACGAACACTGATTGTTGCTAAATTACTGCGTTTATGATAAAACTGTTCGTTCTATAAAAAGTTATTGTAATTTTAATGACAACGCGACTTAAGTACGTAGATTAGACTATAGTTCCACACGGACGAAGTCCCAGGCACGGCTAGTGGGTCATAAATCTGTCCTTATTCCAGTTTAAATAGTGATATTAGAACAGGAATTGGAATAAACGCTTCTAAAATGGTGGACTGATTGATCGTCAGCATGATTTTTATTAAATAATTGACTAAATTGATCAACTATTGCGTAGTACCGGTGCAGTCCGCGCGGTGAAGGTAAATAAATTGGCTTTAAAGGTATATGGCCCTGACTGCAAAGTGCACTTCAGTTAAAAATATATAATGGTTGTGGTTTTAGACTATGTTAGTATTGTTCGAGTGTATTTTGTTACAAGCTTTACCTACGGCTTCGTTTGAATTTAAGTTTACGTAAACTTCGGGAAACTACTATTTTCTGGTACAACGGGTATGGAATACTTCATGACGATAAAGTTGTTTAGAAGTGATAGCGTACTAAACCAACTAAGTCACATTCGGTTATATTTTCAGCCAACGGTCAGTATGACAGATTTAATCCAGATATGGGATGAAGTCAAAGCTTTAAAATTATTTAATAAGGACGACATATATTTTGTATGACATGGTTATAAATTGAAAGCATGAAAAATAAATCTCTAGTTCTTGAATAGTTTTTTTTTAATTACATTTATGGCCTTTTTTTAAACCTTATGGTGGTAGAGCCACGTTGAAACAATTACTGGTTTCAGCATGAATGGGTCGGCTCGTCCGGAGTAGTACCACCCTCTCACAGAAAACCGACGTGAAGTAACAGTGCTTGCATTATTGCGTTTCGTTCGGTCGGTGAGAGCGCCGGAGGCCCACCTCCCCTCCCCTCTCCTCTCTCCTCTCCTACTCCCTCCCCTAACCCTTCACCCCAAAGGGTGGCAACGCACTTGCGACTCCTCTGGTGTTGTTAGTGTCCATGGACGGTGGTGATCACTTAACATCAGGTGGCCCACCTGTTCGTTTGCCACCTATGACATAAAAAAAAAACCTGCCAATTACTTTGTTTTATTATATATATTGTGTGATAATTATTGTAAACATTATGTTATAAACTCTATTTCTCTAATATTACATATTATTACGTAAATATATGTATACTCTCATTTCTTTTATTTTGTATTGTTTTTAATTCATTATAAGTGTTAGCGTTTGACCACAATATCATCTAATGATAAATATCGATGTGGTCCAAAATGGTAAACATGATATTTCTACAGGGGACTCTCAAATGCAGCTGTCGGAACACACCAACTGGTCCTTGACGGCACATTTTCTACTTGAGGGTCGTAGCTAACCAGACTAACCTAGAAGAAGTCCTACCATCATACAAGGAGGGATCTGCTATTATGCAATTGATAAACTGTAAAAACTAGCAATAATGTATTTAAATTTCGTAGGAAAGAAATCTTTTCATTACTCGCAATTCTATTTATTCTACGGTATTTAAGACAATCGACAATTAGAGATTATGTTAGCTCGGCATAAGATCATTAAATCTGACAAGGAAATAACCGATCAAATATCATAAGTGTATACAAATAAAGATTAATAAATAACGCGATATTATAAACCCATATTACTTGTTCTGTCTATATACTTAACCAAGAATAAATACTAACTTACGCAACATCGGAGCTAAGTAACATTATGTGGATATATTTTAATATACTGTCTCTACCTGAAGAAATATAGCTGGTTCTTTATGTGTCGCAGAATGGCATGACGTAGACGTTGGAGGCGTCAATTATAAAATTATGACGTCAATCATAGATGGCGTCCTTCTTGTCATTTAATCGATCAGTCAATCTAGACCAATTAAGTATCTATACATATAATAAGCATGTAGTCTAACGTGTCGGTAATTGGAATAAGTAATAAAATACATTTCAATCAAGTTAAGAAATGTCTGTATGTCTGTTTGTTTGAACACGCATCACTGCTAAAGTACTACGTTCACGATATAACCTCACAAAGAAAATTATAAAGTATATTTGAGTAACATTTAGTCTTGGTTTAAGTGGTTTATTCTATCAAAAGTTGTAATTTTAATGACGACGCGACTTAAGGACGAATAAATAATATGAATAAAATATAAAATCTACTCACTGGGTCGCAATCACCATGTATATGGCGAAAAAGCCCGTCATATGGTGTGTAAGGGGTGTCGAATAACATCTAAGACTTGAGACACTCAAGCTAACCTCACCTGCACGTGGTGCACCCTGCTGAATAACGAACGAGGCAATGGCGAAAGCGGGATGGTAGGGTTCTACAGTCCGACTGGGTCGCAACCACTATGTATATGGCGAAAAAGCCCGTCATAGTGATACGCTTCTGCGGGTCGCGTTTCGGGATCAGCATGTGCATATCTAGCGTTTCGCAGGCCGGCATGACAGCGGCTACCGGCGATGGATAGTGTGTCGCTCGGTGGTCGCCATTGTTTTTGGATTGTACTGTGCTTACCATCAAGCATAGTGCAGTCATTTTGCCGGCAAAAACTAAATGACATTCCAAGATCTCGCCAAAAACTCGCCCACAATTCTTTTACTCTTAACGGATCGACCGATTTTTAGCTATAGTTGGAACCAATAGATAGCGCTGTTATCAAGTTTTTAAAAAAATAATTTTTCCACCAATTTTTTACAATATAGTTTTTTATTTCTCTTATTAATAAAGCTATAAAGAATGTCAGTATCTAAGTCCTTTTCTATATTTATTCATTTAGTAATTGTTTTATATGTGTGTACATAATTTATTAAGTTTACGAAGTTCCATAAGTTACTGTATTGCGTATGTAAAATGCGCCAATTTAATCCTTTCTACCTAGTTTATAATATAAAGATGTAATATACTACGTAAATATAATATTAAAAATATTTTTTTATGACATTCACTTTGTTTTCTATTTACAAAAATAAATTTATAAATAAAATACAAAGACATGTTAATTTCTTTTACATCTCGCGTTATTTATTTATTTGCAAAAAATCTACGACGGAGGCAGATAAACGGTGAAAGTATACCTTATGATTATAACCGCATCCGGAGAAAACTCGGGTCACAATATATAGCGTATCGATCGATGTAGGTACAAATACCTGCAAGGAATCGGAACTTTCTTTGAAAAATATAGTGGTGAAAGTATAGTATAACGGTAGGCCTTTTGCTAATCTTGTCTGACTGGTAATCCCTCTCAAGTTGAATGTCATCAAGCACCGTACCGGCGAATTATGGCAGCTGCGTCTGAAAGCCAGTTTTATAGGCTTAGTGTTTTTTTTCTGCACACTCTTGGTCCACACATATTTTCTGGTGTCGTTAATTTTATTAGATTTGTCAAATAAAATTTAATAAATTTGGATTAAAAATAGTGTAAATTAGAAATAAATGTATATTTTTGTAAAATGTGACAAAAAAATTATAAAAATACTGATATCTGGAGGTCATTATCGTTTTTTTGACACTTTTTACAAAAATATACATTTCTTTCTAATTTACACTATTCTTAATCCAAATTTATTAAATTTTATTTTCTGTTTTTTAGTTGTTATTTTTTTATGAAAACGTGTTTTTTTTGTTTTTTTAAACTATTATTTATTTTTCATTTTTTAGTTAATTTTTTTTTACTTTTTTTTCGGATTATTGCATTGTCATCGACCTTTGACAGGTGTGCAAAGTTTGAATTAAATCTGATCGTTCAAAGTAGGACAAAATCGAGCTCAAAGGGGTCGGTTACATACATACATACAGGTGAAGGTAATAAAAGCGTGATAAAATCGTTTAAAATGTGAGCAATTATTCTTATTATTCTAGTTAGCTATTGAGTATTATACGTTTGCTACGTTACGTTAGTTTATGGCGCCTTCATTATTTTATTGCCATTTTACTACTACATCGTTATTTAAAATCAAACGAGATTGTGTTCAAAAGGTAAAATGATAAAACAATATTAATAAAAAGAAGCAACTGGTATTTAAAAAAATCACATGTATTAGGTTTTTACAACAACATTATTTAATAAAATACACGTTTTGCAATTTATATTATTCGTAATACTAATGGAATTTTATCGGTATATAACAATAATATAATTTATAAGGAGGATATGTATGATACATTATAGTTAACGGATGCTATTCAAATAGTTTCTAGAAGGACAGGTTCCTAAAAAGCTGACCAGCGTAGCCATATTTTATGACAATTCTTATACACTGAACGAGATATTTGACAGCCCTTTGTACAGGGACTCATGGAATTCTTAAAAAGGCTGTGCGCACTCGAACCTCATAGACCGAAAGTTTCGACACCAAACAGCCCAAGTAGTCTTGCCGTTTGAGGTCCTGTGTTCAGGTAGCTGTCATGCCAAACTTCAGTAACATAACATAAATATGTGACGGTACCAAAATATCATAAATTTGTTGAAATTAAATATATCTTTATAATATTTAATTTACGATTATTCTAGAATTATAGATATTTTATAACCTACTAGCGGGCCCGGCTGACGTTGTCCCGCCCTGATTACCCCCCCCCCCGCAGCCCCCCTCATGGGTGGAATTTCGTAAAACCCGTTCTTAGCTGACCTCTACTCGGCGAAAGGAATATTCCTACCATATTTCAAGTCGCTACGCCTTATGGTTCCAGAGATATCGTGATGAGTCAATATATAGGTGGGAATCTCTAATATATATAGATAATTTTGGAAACCTTCGGGATAAAATTTGATAGTAATTGCTGTTAATAAGATTTAGAAGTCATTGCAATAACTTTGCAGGGCATTCAATTACACACTTCGTGTAAAAAATCATTACATAGTATAAAACAAAGTCCTCTGCCACTTCTGTCTGTCTGGTCGCGGTAAAGTCAAAAACTACCGAACGGATTTTCATGCGGTTTTCACTAATGGATAGAGTGATTCACGAGGAACGTTTTAGTACATTAATTTATATATTAATTTGTTAAGGATTTTTCATAATTAGGGCGTGAGAACGGCTGCCGGGCCCGCTAGTATATATTAATTGGAATCAATTAAAAAGGTTAAAATCCCAAGAGACAAGTTCTCTAGCGAGAGATATTCTCTGCTATAAAAACTTCATACCAGCGGAGTGTAAAAGCCTTATTACCAGTTTCAATGCAATCTAGCTAAGCCTGTAGGCGGAACATTTATTAAACAGCATTTTTAATCTATTCAACAAATCGCATACGCAAATTTTATTGTAAAGTGTCGATGTTTATATTACAACGAATTAAGTCGATTCACTTTCAAGTCCTTCTTTAGTATTTAACGAACAAAATAAAAAGATGAACACCGGTGTTAAGTTTAACGTACGACCTTAACATTCAAATGGACAGGTTATTATAGCTGTCTGTAACATTTACTATATACCATATTCGAAGTAAACTCGTTCAGAGTTGTTTTTTTTTCGTATTCTTTAGTAAATTGGCATACAGTCCACGTGATTTAAAATGGTCACTTCAACCTATAACGATTTATTATTAAAATCAAATGAGGAAAAGTCAATTAAAAAATAAGACCGTATTTTAAAAAATCGACTCTAAAATGAACTACGTTTTTCTTGCTTAGTTTACCTTTCAAATGCCATTTCATGGTGAAACGTCAAATGATATGGATCCTTGGTATCTAGTAAAAACCCAAAAATGGTAAAAATATATGCAAAACTCTACATACGAGGGCTTACCATATAACAGACCGCGGTTCACGTCCGGATCACCAAGCTAACTTGTTCAGAACCATAGCCAATAATAAGTTTTTTTTTTTTTAATTATGCCAGATAAACGAAAGAAATAAAACAAAACGCATACGTAGTAATTTACTTTTTAGCGTAATATATATTTTTAATTTGATTATTATTTTATCTTCTTTTGGGGTTCGTGTCATCGCAGACAAGCTGCAAGAGTGTCGACCCCGCTGATACGGCTACATATGTCACAAGCCTCCAGACTACGTTGGAAATATATGTCTGAATATCACTGTACAAGGCCCAAGACCTCACGGCAGGGCCAAAATACGGTGGCTGGACGAGGGGAAAGCGGTCTTAAAGGAGAATAACCTCACACAAAAGGATACCGAAGACCGAGGAAAGTGGAGGAAGTTAAGTTGGAAAGCATACCCTGGCACCAGGCCGGGAAAACGCTATGAAGAAGAAGGAGATTATTTTATCTTCTTTTGTAATTTATAAGAACTAGTAGAATAAGTACTATGCGAAAAGTAATCAAAATAATATATTTTCTATATTAAAAATTCAATTGATAATTCAAAGCAAAAATGTTCTTAAGTGCATTAAATAATAAAAAAATATTATTCTATGTCCAATTTTATTTTAGATTTATAAAGCTATCAAATAGACTGCGAGAGTCCTTTATATTTCTAAAACGGACTCTGAGTAATAGTAATTGGTGACCCCTACTATCTAAATATTAAAAAAAACCAGTGTCATGATGTTTTTCTACGATGAACTCCAAACTTACTCAATCGATCTTTATGAAAGTTGGCATTTTTGTATAATTTGGCCCAACTTGAGATATAGGATAATTTGATTTCGATTAATAGCCCCAATATTTTTTAATTACAAATTAAATTATTGTCAATGTTGATTATTGTTATTAATTGTAAGTTCCATCAGTTTCGAATAGATGGCGCTTTAAATTTGTTTGTTGACTAATAACTGTAGGACCGACTGTTATAGATGGCTCCAATTTTAATTTTGACTAACTAAATATTTTTGTTTAAAATGTACACCACAGACACACTATATTTTTGAATGGAAGTCTTGATAAAACCTCATAAAGTGGATTCTTGGCAAAATTGAGCTCATTATCTAGATCTCTGTCACTGTGTGAGTTAAAAAACGAGTAATTTCTTGTTTTTCCACAATTAACAACCGTAAGCGTCAGGTTTCGCCGCGACTGTGCCCTTAAGACATTCACAAGAGATATGTATATAGGTACGATTAATATTTGCAAATTTATATTGATTATATTATAAATTTCATATGTACTCGTACGCCGAGTATTCGTTCGTAAATTGCTTCATTCTTATAACTGTCTCTTGCTCAATGCTAAATTGTATACGCAGCGAACGTGTATTTGAAATACCGAGTCAAAATAAATATATCGGGGGAGCCACTATTGACCTGTGATACCGCACTATTGACTATATCGGGGAAGCCACTATTGACCTGTGATACCGCGCTATTGACTATATCGGGGGTGTTACTAATGACCTCAAACGCTATTGGTTGAAATTATCGGCTGTTCAATATTTACCCCGGTGTGAGACGCTATTGGTTGGAAATATCTTGATGCCTTAAAAGGCGACTGACGGCTCGATACTGGGCATACTCGCTCAGACAATTGGGTTAGTCACACCTACGGATGATTCGTCGTAACTACAGTCTGTGTTGTGTTTCTGTATCGGTTAACATTTTATTTGATACTTCATGGTGAATTGATCGATCAAATCATAACCATGACGTCACCGACCGGCTGACTATACGTATTTTATAACACTGCACAGAGTAATTTCAGTGTTTCACACCTGCAAGGTTTGCCGCGACGGTTCACATTTTTTTTTATCCTGAAGGACAGATCAAGTCAAAAATTCACAAAAGAGCAACATTTTAACAAACAAAATGACCGCCGTACTTATGCTCAAAGCTCTAAGGAAGCTTCCCAATTAGTAGGACAGAGTGCAACGTGGGCACTATCCGACTTCAGTGATGGTTTGGTGGGCTATTAGCTATGAAGGAGTAGCTGAGCCATACATTTGTGCGAAAGGTATCAAAACAAGTGTATCAAGATACCATTCTTGAGAAGGTAGTAAAACCCCTTAACAGCACCATGTTCAATAACCAAGAATGGTCCTTCCAGCAAGACTCGGCGCCGGTTCATAAAGCTCGGTCTATGCAGTCTTGGTTGGAAACGAACGTTTCGGACTTCGGACTCGGAGCTGAAGACTGGCCGTCATCTAGTCCCGATCTTAATCCGCTGGATTATAATTTATGGTAAATTTTAGAGAGTACTGCTTGCTGTAAACGCCATGATAATTTAGAGTCCCTAAAACAATCCGTACGATTGACAGTAAATTGATGACTGACCTCGATGTTTAAAGGACTGTATTGCAGTCAATGGAGACCACTTCGAATAAGCTTTTTATATTTTAAATTGTTTTATATTTATGTATTAAACTAACACACTGTAAAAGTTTTTTTTTTCTTTGTTTCAGTATTTATGGCAAGACTAAGTATACGTATTATATTATATGTATAACATCGAGAAAACTTCAAAATACATAAATGCCAATTTTAGATTGCTATAATAATATTGTAACTTAAGTTTTTAGCAGTACCTTGGAATATCATATAGTTGATTTTATATTTTATTAAAGTGAAACTTTTATTACATCGTCTCAAACTTTTTCGTCTGTGTGTTGCATGTCGCGTGACGGTCGGCCGCGGAGTAGGGATTTATAAACTGTGAAACTGTGAAAATTTTTAGTTTAATGTCTATAGTGTAAAAAAAAGCTTCACTTTTACCGTGGTTTCATAAAACCACACAATCCTTTGTTTTTGAAATTGTAATGATCTCAAGAAACTTCTGATATAATTACCTAATCGACAATGGCAGTCATAATCTACTAAAAGTTTGGTATGAATCCTATGAACTTGTTTTAACCGACTTCAAAAAAGAAGTTTACTATGTTCGGCTGTATGTAGTTTGTTTTTTACTTCTGTCATCATTTATACTATAATATTATAAAGCTGAAGAGTCTACTGATTCGATTAGAAAACTTCTTTCAGTGTTAGATAGCTCATTTATCGAGGAAGGCTAATACCAATAAGAGCGGAGCACCAATGAATAATGTTTCAAAATCGGGATTAACGTAAGTATTATTTAAAAATATTTTCTCCTTCTACGTAAACGAAGTCGCGGGTTAAAGTTAGCGTTAGTTCAAAGTAAAAGTCGCATGGAAAAGCTAGTGATAAATATAATTCAATGATAGTATTAATAATTTATTTCCGAGTGATTTAAATCATACTTGATATTCGTTTAGGATCACACCGTTGTTTATATATTTTTTTAAAATAAAATTTAAATTAATCTTAATATTAAATCTGGACATTACCTTGTGATAATATTATTCACATGTTAACAAATTATTAAATATTTATTTGATGTTTATCGTAAAAACATTAATTTTTTTTTTTCTAATTCTTGGGTTATACAGTCATAAGCTAAAAGATCCTGCCAGACTTCGTAATTATATATAATAACTAGCGGCAGACCTTGTCACAGTCTGATTATAAAAAAAAATCAAATGACAAATTATATACCGAAACGTTCCTCATGAATCACTTTATCCACTGGTGAAAACTGCTTGAAAATCCGTTTACTAGTTTTTGAGCTTATCGCGAACAGGCAAACAGACACGGTAGGGGGAGACTTTGTTTTATACTACGTAATGATTATAAACATATAGTGGTACAACAAAATAATCCCAAGGAGGGTTGATGTCAGGCAGGCGGCCAATCGCAAAAATTAAGCCAAATCATATACCACATATGACAAACATGTTCTACCGACCCTACATATGTGGGATAAAGGTAAGAAGAAGAGGGTTATAGAGTCATAATCTCATCTGGTGTTACATGACGATGTCTAAGATGTTAAACACGCTAAATCCTAGACGGGACTGTCTCTCAAATACAGTTACCGGATCACACCTATATATATTGGTAGTTCCTTTTTTATATCAAACGAGGCAAACGCATAGGTGGGTCACCTGATATAAAGTGATCACCACCGTCCATAGACACTAGCAACCCCAGGGGAGTCGCAAGTGCGTCGCCAGCCTGTGTATGGGGGATTGGGGAGGGGAAGGTTTCAGAAGGGACCGAACGAAACGCAACAGTGCAAGCACTGTTAGTTCACGTGGATGTATCTGTGGGTCGGGTGGAAGTAGCCCGGGCGAGCCGAACCATTCATGGTTTTTTTTTATTGTAGCACGACGCCTGATGGTAAACACAATATAATCCAAAAACAATGGCAACCACCGAGTGACACACTATCCATCTCCAGTCGCCGCTGTCATGCCGGCCTGCGAAAAGCTGGATATGCACAGGCTGATCTTGAAACGCGACCCGCAGTAGCGGATCACTATGAAGGGCTTTTTCGCCATATACATAGTAGTTGCGATCCAGTCAGGCTGTAAAACCCTGCCACCCCGCTTTCGCCATTGCCTCGTTCGTTATTCAGCAGGGTGCACCACGTGCAGGTGAGGTTGGCTTGAGTGTCTCAAGTCTTATGATGTTATTGGACACCTCTTACACCCCTGAAACCGGTAATAGCTTCAGCGTGGCTCTACAAGCTACAAAGGTGATATAATATGTATCTCCATTGATATGTATCGAAACTGGAGCCAAATTCTAAAGAAAATTCGAACTAATTCACTCTTAACGACTTTTTATAACCTATAAGAATTGTAATCTCAAAAAAGAGCACACTTTATATCAAATAAATAATATCTATGGTTTAACGACATCTGACGTCAAAGTATGAACGATCGAAAAGCACGAGACAATTGTTATGCAATTAAATTCGTTCGACCTTATTCCCACAAAGCTAATTAAAGGTATAACAGCGGTAGAACAATTAGGTTCAGGCCTTGACAGGCTTTTTAATATGAAAACACAAAAAGATGATAAAATTAAAAGAGGCAATAGAGGCGATACAGTTACATGTTATATGTATGTTATTGAAGTGAAAATTTCATAAGGCGCGTTGAGCGGTATATTTGGCAGGACATAAGTTACGCGTCAGCGACATACTATGTATAAAATTGGTCCCCTCCTCCGGTACAAGGATGTCCAAAAGCGACGCATGAAGAAATGCAACATAGATCCCTCTCGTTGGGAACGTTTGGTAGCACAGCGGTCAGAATGCCGTAGGATGGTGGACAGCCAAGTACGCGAGTTCGAGACTCAGCCTAAAGCTGACCGTGATACCAAACGCGACCATTTAAAGGCTCGCCCACCTGCTGCCATAATATATCGTTATGAGAATGGCGTACTCAAGTGCCCTCAGTGTGCACGGTGTTTAGCCGCGAAGATAGGCTACATAAGGCAACTTCGAGCGTACCAGGCCCATTTCTCTGATTAGGGGTCAGGGTGGTCGCGCTAAAGTGGTCGCCATGGCCGAAATCCGTAGGAGCAATCATCATTATAATATGTAGATATAAAAAAGCGTTGAATGTGAGACACGAAAGAGTTACATCTTCATAGTGGAACAAGTAGAGCCACAGTTAAACCCAGCCGAGCCAACAGCCCAAGCCGAGGTGTGCCGCGCACCCTTGAGCTAGTTGTCAAAATAAAATCGGCTGAGTGCCTTAAGCGCTCGCCTCAGTAGTCCGGTGAAGCTGTTAAGACCTTGCTAGATCAATAGCGTAGTCAGTTCGAAAATAAACGTCTAGGCATTATCGTTATTAGCTTGTAAGAGACCCACTGCAGAGCCATAGGCCTCTACCCGAAGGAAGGCATGGGCATAATCACCACGCCAGCTCACAATTGGCGATTTCAAACTACGAGAAATCCAAATTGCTATATTTTCCCACATACAGGGGCACTACAAGAATATTTATCAGGTTCAGGTCTATAGTAATATATGCGTATAGTAGTAAATATATGCGAATTCCGAAAAAATCGTTGGTACTTGCCTGGTTCTCGAACCTGCGGACATCGTATTGATATTCCATCGGTCAAAGCGCTCGACCACCGCTACTTTTGTATATTAAATGTAACAATAACAAGACGCATGCTATAATTAATTTAACAAGTACACTAAGTTACAAAACAAATAAATTAACTACTAACACGGTATAACATTTAGTGTGGATATA
Organism: Antheraea pernyi; assembly: GCA_015888305.1. Taxonomy (NCBI): domain Eukaryota; kingdom Metazoa; phylum Arthropoda; class Insecta; order Lepidoptera; family Saturniidae; genus Antheraea; species Antheraea pernyi. Next base: position 974,210 of record MU158736.1, on the reverse strand, counting down.
AACCTGAAATACAGGTAGGTAAGTGAAAAGTACAAGTAACAATTTAATCGACATTCAAAAACGTTTTAAATTTAAATGCTAGATCATAAAATAAAATTACTCGTCGGTATAAAATTATACGGATGTCGATTCTACAGTTAAATACACAGGATTTTTTTTTATTGTAGCACGGCAAAATTACTGCACTATGCCTGATGGTAAACACAGTACAATCCAAAAACAATGGCGACCACAGAGTGACTACACTATCCATCGCCGATCGCCGCTGTGATGCCGGCCTGCGAAAAGCTGGATATACACAGGCTGATCCCGAGACTTAGGTAATAATAATGTTATATATGACCGCATAAACATCGCAGGAATATAAGCGTCAAACAATAAAATTGTGCGATTTAATTTAACATTTACGCGGGTAATTCTACGGGAAATGAGTAGTTTTAATCTGCCAGACTATAAATAGTATAACTGAGACCTTAGCCCCTTTAACGGTAAATAAAGACATAAGTAATTGGAACTCGGTTGGGTAACTTTGTACAATAGACAAAAAAAAAACACCGCTAAGAAGGTTAACAAATACAAATCGCTATTGAACAGAGACGAGCGTGGAGTAAGTAATTTATTATTTGTCGTGAATATTTTAATTAACATATATTTTTAATAATTATATTTTAATTATTTATAATTATACCCTAGTATGTTTATTACCAAATAGATTAGTTTCTTTGACTAATAGAAGTTCATCAAAATAATATTTATTTATTTTAAATAGATTGCGTTCAGGATAACGTATTTCAAACTAATTATTCCGGCGACTTCGTTTACTAGAAGGTAAGAATATTTTTAACCCCGATTTCAAAACGTTCTTCATTGGTGCTCCGCTCGTATTGGTCTTAGCTTGATGATATATAGCTATTTAACACTGAAATAATATCACGGACCAGTAGTTCCAGAGATTAGCGCGTTTTATTAAATTGTTATGACTGGATGACAAAACCGGTCCTCACTATGAGCGAAGAGAAACCTGAAGATTTGACCATACGCATTAGATCATTCTAACGTATATTATTCTAATTTTGTAAACTTACATATTTTTACTCGTATTTAATGAAGAAAGCATTATTATAATTAATTTCAGATTTATACATAAACGCAAATGCAAAAAAAAAAAATTTGAAATCTATAATTATCATTAACTAGCCTTCTCGGCAACGTTCTTCCGCCCTAATAATAAAAAAAACATGACAAATTATACCTAAACCTTCTTCATAAATCACTTTATCTACGGGTGAAAACCGCATGAAAATCTGTTCAGTAGTTTTTGAGTTTATCGCGAACAGACGGACAGATAAAGTCCTCTGTGGCAGAGGACTTTGTTTTATAAAATTTAGTAATATTTTATAGCCTATTCAAAGGAGAAATAATATATGATATAAATTCTGTGTACATTATTTCATAGAAACCTATCGACAACTGTTTGAGTTGAAACTATAGCACAATTCATAAACGATCGATCAAGACATTTTTCATTTAAATACTGATAGACAGTCAAATATACATTATAGTAATATTATATTTAGCTAATATTTATAATAACTATTAATCAATAAATTAAGAAAGGCAGAGTAATGGGATGTTAGTATCCGAGTAGACCCATCTTCCGAGAAGCAAGCCACTATAATAGATTATATATATCTCGATGGTCGTCGTTAATTATAGATTTCACTTTACTTGTCATAAGGTGCAGTCGATTAGATATGTTGACCATAATAATTATTTTATCATACAATAATTAAAACCAGACTTCAAACAAATTTACCCTAAAAAATCGTATCAGAATATTCTTGACCATTAATAGATAAAAATCTATTCTTGAATTGTCATATCATTATATTTATCATTATACATATTTTCCTATTCGATATTTAAGTGCTCCCTCTTGTGTCTTCGGACCCCAAGATTAAATATTAAGAAATAGGACCTCATCAAAAATAGTCCATTTCTAATAAAAACAAGAATTTTCCAAAACGGTTAATAAAATAAAAACGTGAAAAGAAGAAGAATACAATGGAATTTAAAATATCCTTAATTTTGAAGTCATTTTAAAAATAAAAAATATTTCACACAGGCGACTCTCTCGATGTCTCTGTTATTAACATAGGTCAGTAACCGCGAATTACCTAATTCGCACTGGCCGTGATTTAAGACTTACCTCTTATATAAATTGCCGTTTATTATGAATTAGTTTTTTTGTGGTTATATTTTACTTTCTCGTATAACCCCGTATATGACTCCGTAACGAGTTTTCACGCGTCAAGGTCTTGATTGTGTGTATGCGAGAAACGTGTATGTAAATTTGTTGTAAGTAGTCTTTCTATTAGACGATGCTTAATTTTTTTTAATATGCCAACCAGAAGTGCTCTGTTGTTAATCGTTTTTTTTAATTACGTCAAATGAATACTTGTTAACTAGTCTACTAAATTATTATAAATAAATAACAACTTGTTTTTGTTTGTTTGTGAGATGTAATCACCAACGCGACATATCCTTTTCTACAAATTCTTTCACTACTATGAGGCTTTATATTATTTATATTTATTATCTTTGAGTTACTTAGACTATTGTTAGCACCCACCTCCGGTGCCATGCAGCTGCATCACATTCAAGTGACGAGACTACAACACGACCGGAACATTGATATTAGCACTACCATATTATAAATATACATTGACAGTAGCGCCATCATATTAGAGAGACACATTGAAACTAGCGCCACCATATTAAGAGACACATTGAAACTAGCGCCACCATAATAAAGATACATAAATAAGAATAATTGTTATTATATAGATTTTAATGACTTAAATAAGAATATAATGATTATATAGAATTGAATCATTAGTTTGATCATTATGAATAATAAATAGTATATTCTTTGACTTCATAGTTCGGCCATGAAAGGCTATATGTCGCTGATCTACATGTCGAGACAGATTAGTAAACACATTCGAGATACATAAATAAGGATAATTATATAAAATTGTTATATAGCTTAAATAACATTAATTTGTTCATACTTTATTATTTTTGTGTTACTTAAACTATTTTGCGGAATTATGTATAAATAGTAATCGCTTTGACTTATATAGATGGGCCTTTAAGGCGAAGCTCTGGCCAAATAAATAGTGACAGTATCTACGAAGTATTTATTGCCATTCCTGACTGCATCGACGACACTATACGTGATTAGTGTAATACTATGTTTTTTTACAATTACGTATTTGATATTAAAATTGTCACAAGTGGATGTTATGTGCTATAAAGTGGTAATGCTTCTATCTAAGAACGCGTGTCGATTGAAGATACAGTTTCTAGATTAATATAGAACGAAACTTGAGAACTATGCAGACTTTATATAATTACATTTTTGTGTAGAGGTCGAGCAGTTATGATAAAATTATTTAACGTGAACAAAGCGCTGATATATTAAAACCCAAGACGCACAGTCTAAAATAAAAGTAGCGTTCAAAACCGACCGCAAAAACTCCCCAATATACATACTTGGTTATAGTTAAGCGATAAACTTATGGCTTTGCAAAATCAACCTGACCGTAATGATTTAAAGTTGTTTTTAAAAGGACGCAAGCGACGCCAGGCTATTTGAAATGACTACATAATCCAAAATTATGCACTCATTTTTGTGTGCTGGCTGTGAGACGTTAAGTGTGTATTTTGGGTTTTTATATCAATGGAACAAAGTCATACAAACTAGCTAGCGGATTCTCACCCGTTGGGCATTACAAAAAGACGACAATTCAATCGAATCCAAAAAATAAGTAATGGTATATTTTTTAAATTTTAATATCATAGGCAAACGAACAGGTGGGTCACCTGATGTTAAGTGATCACCGCTGTCCATAGACACTAGCAAAACCAGGAGAGTCGCAACCACTGATGATGGTGGTAGAGCCACGCTGAAACTATTATTGATTTCAGCATGAATGGGTCGGCTCGCCCGGGGTAGTACCACCCTCTCATAGAAAACCGACGTGAAGTAACAGTGCTTGCATTGTTGCGTTTCGCTCGGTCAGTGAGAGCGCCGGAGACCCATCTCCCCTCCCCTCTCCTCTCTCCTCTCCCTTTCCCTCCCCTAACCTTTCCCTCCGAAAGATGGCAACGCACTTGCGACTCCTCTGGGGTTGTTAGTGTCCACAGGTGACCCACATGTTCGTTTTCCCCCTATGAAAAAAAAAAAAAAAAAAAAAAGTGCGTTGCCGGCCTGTGTTTGGGGGAACGGGATTGGAGGAAGGGGAAAAGATTGGTTTTCTGTAAGATGGTGGACCTACCGCGGACGAGCCGGGCCAGTTATGCTGAAACAAGTTATAGCTTCAGCGTGGCTTTACCACCTACAAAGTACGAAGTAATCGTATATAACGAATGGTAATACATTGTAAATACTTTATAACGTCGTTCGTTGTAACTATAAACTTTCTATAACGTAGAAATTAGTTCAATGTGGTCGGTTTACCACAAACCATTTATTTGTTTACTTCTCTCCGTATAACGATAAGTCTTTATCTATACTAATATTATAAGGAGGTAGAGTTTGTGAAGTTGTAAGGGGTAATCTCAGGAACTGCTGGTCCGATTTGGAAAATTCTTTCAGTGTTATATAGCTCATTTATCAGGGAAGGTTATAGGCTATATATCATCATGCAAAGACCCATAGGAGCGGAGCAGCGATGAAGAATGTTGCAAAATCCGAGTATTTTTTTCCTTATCAGAGCTTCCGCTGCGTTTTAGCGCAAAATAACCATTCCACGCTTACGTATCACCGCCCAACGAAGTGGGCACGGGTCGGCTAGTAACGAAATAAAATGCTCGGTCCCGTGAAACACGTTTTAGAGCTTACACTGTAGTCCTATGCCGAAATGATCAGTAGTTTCAACGTGTTTGAGTCTTAAAGAACTGTTTCTCGTTATACTATACAGATTTCCTCTCGTGTATCCTTTTGAGTTTCTCGTGTTATATGTTAAAGCGACCCCAGTCGCGGGCGCTTGTTAGTATTTCTGTATAATAATCATTTGTACCCATTATACGAATAGGTGTTATTAATGCTTCCCATTTGTAGAGTTCTTGTGTTCAGTTTTAAATGTAAACACATTTTTTTGGGCAAACAAACTGGTTTGAAGTCCATTTGACTTGACGGTCACGGAAGTAGTTCTTTTAAGATCTGGTTAAGTTGAATCATTAGCTAAATACAATTGAAATCGGTTCGGGCTGTTGTCTTGAATGTAACAACGTGAATCTTACTAAGATAAATTAAAGTAAGCTATATATATAAAAAGAATATAAATGTAATGTGTCTGTACATTTTAGATTTTTGTAAAAAATGTCGTAGACACCTTGGAATATTTTTTTACTGTAGCTCAGCAAAATGACTGCACTATGCCTGATGGTAAGCACAGTGCAATGCAAAAACAACGACAACACCGAGAGATTAACTATCCAGCGCCTATCGCTGCTGTCATGCCAGCCTGCGTAAGTATCTCTAATTGTTTTTCTTTCGACAATATTCTATCAATAAAAATATTTTGTATATGATTTTTATTCTTTTTGTAGTACTAGATGCAGTGACGGGTGCACAAGTCTGCCGCCTGTATGCTATTCAAATTTTGCCGCTCCTAAGGACCTCAACAATTTGATATCCTAGTTTATAATCATATTAAATACATTTTTTCTGCCTGTGAAACGGCAACGTTATTGTTTGTGCTCTGTTCAGCAAAATGACTGCACTATGCCTGATGGTAAGCACAGTGCAATGCAAAAACAACGACAACACCGAGAGATTAACTATCCAGCGCCTATCGCTGCTGTCATGCCAGCCTGCGTAAGTATCTCTAATTGTTTTTCTTTCGACAATATTCTATCAATAAAAATATTTTGTATATGATTTTTATTCTTTTTGTAGTACTAGATGCAGTGACGGGTGCACAAGTCTGCCGCCTGTATGCTATTCAAATTTTGCCGCTCCTAAGGACCTCAACAATTTGATATCCTAGTTTATAATCATATTAAATACATTTTTTCTGCCTGTGAAACGGCAACGTTATTGTTTGTGCTCTGTTTACCTAAAACCCCACGGTGTACCGACAGACCGTTTGTGGGGGCGGCAAGGGATCGTTCGAGCTAATCAACCTTGTAGATCCGCCTCCACGGTCCGCCCGGCGGAAGGTGACCGCCGGGCTCCTACCTACAGAGGGACAGACCGGGTACACACCGGCTGCCTACCCTCGTCCGCCGGACCTGTGCAATGAGGAGATGGGCCCCTTTGGCGGAGAGGGCCACTTTGAGGCGCTATGTCTGCCTAATTACACCACCCTTTACCCGTAATTATTATGATTGTGAACTATAGTGTCAATGGGTGACTATCTAGAATTATAAATGTGAATATGTTTAATTTCTGTTAGACATTTTAAAAAAAATAACCCTAAATTTGCCGCCCCTAAAATCTGCCGCTCTAGGCTCCAGCCTACTCAGCCTACTGGTAAATCTGTCACTGACAGGATGATTTTAAAGATTATTAATTACAATTAATGTTTTAATCCTCATTACGTGCACTATGTTCTTTTGAGAAAATAAAACCTCTTTAAAGCGAAGCTATATTTTGGAATAAAAAAATAAGTACAAAAAAAATGTTGTCATATTTATTAAAATTTAATTTCGAAACAAGATTTTCTAGAAACTTGTGATCATTAAAATTAATATCCGACACAAAGGACAAGCAGACATATAATCGTATTAATAAAAACGTGGCATTGGAATCTATTATATATACAATAAATAAAAACAGAATGATTTTCCGGAACATATATTATTAAACTGTATGTCCATATTGTTAAATTAAACATAACCTTGTACATATTTAACTAGAATTGTTAAATCAATCGGTATTATAATTGTTTACCTTGACAATATTACAACACTATCTTTTACTCGTGATTCCGCCTGCGTATATGGTCTCCAGCTTAATCTTGCTTTGCTTCTTAATAAAGGACTTAAGATTATATATATTTATATATACTAGAGGTCATCCTCTGGTAGTAATTCGACCATAATATAAGGTACAAAGTTTATTCTTCACGTGTTAATAAATAGATAGTAGCCTCTGCCCGCGATTTCGTCCGTGTGAAATAGATACTTTGGGCTAACGTAAATTTTAACTCACCGACGTCGTGTACGTAGAATTTTTATTATATTATAGAATGTAACATTTTTCATAGGTGCTCCGATCCTATTAGTCTTCCCGGGATGATATATAATTGACAGTGGACAGTGAAAACCGCAAGAAAATCCGTTGAGTAGTTTTTGAGTTTATCGCGAACATACCGACGTACAGACAGACTTGGCAGAGGACTTTGTTTTATACTATGTAATGATAACATGAAATATTTAATTCTGTGACTGGTTTTGACTGAAATATTAATATAAAAGAAATGATTCAGGTATGATGAGTACATGTTTCAAGAAACCGTTTATGGTAATCAGTCAAACGGCTTTGCATGTTTACTAAACTCAAACATATATACTAACATTCATTTATATATATATATTATAACATAACACTGCATAATACCCATCAATTAAATAATGTTATTTAATTTTCCCATAAAAAAAATTACAAAGTTATATACATAAGAAACACCCTATTTTTTTCCACGAATGACGAGCGGCTGCTTCAAAAAACATATTAATTTATAACGCCCATAGGCCTAACGAATATAAATTGCTCATTCTGTGACGTAACACGAATTAATTACAGTTTATTTGTCTTTGTTATGATTGGCCGTTAATAATGTTACGGATTTCTAAACCAATAGGAATTTAGAGTTAATATTTTTTGGAAAATAAACTAATCTAATACATGTACGGACGGCGTATTGGCCGTAATTATAGCGACGCCTGTTTCTTGCCCTCAAATGCGTGTGTTGCAATCGCGAAGGCTGTTCTCTGTTGCGTGCCTTGTATAACAACGTATGTATGTACATGAAATGTTACGAAACTCTACGAAATCCGTAAATGAGAACCGAGATTAATGCGATATAAAACCCGTTGTGTTTTTGCCGGGATCTTAAACTATCCAGGTTCTGAATCAAACACGCACAAAAAAATTCATGAAAATCTATTCATCCAAAATATATACAGTAGGGAGTTGAAAAAAAAAAACATTTTTTTCTTCTCGGAACCAGTCTCAAAAGTTTCTTTTAATTGCCAAAACAGGCGTCTGAAAATATGCACCCTTAATATTAATATTAAGGTTGTCCGCATCGCACTTTTCGATTTCCCATATAAATAACACAAGAAAAAATGCTTTTTTCTTCTGATTTTTGTAACTATTGAACCATAAATTGTTCTGCAATTTCCATTGAATATTTTTGTAGAGAATTGAACGCTCTACAAAAAAGTTCTGATATCATTTTTCGAAGAATCAACTCATTCAAAAGTAATTGGCATCAAAACGAAACTTTTGAGCCTACTTCTAAGAAAAAAATTTTTTTAAGCGCCTTAATGTATAGGTATAGCCAAGAATAGTAGTTAATATAAAGACAAATGATTTGGTTCCTTTATTTAGATATTAAATAGCTATATACGAAAAAGCCATGATATAAATATATACAAAAAATAAAATAAATCATGCAACATACTAAAAAGCTTCGTTAGAAAACAGGCTAATATTTTTTTTTGCAGGTCCCGCGAGCGGAGTTGCAGCGTCGCTAGTTTAGTTTAAAGGCCGTATTAGTTAAATTGCTTCATAACCCGTCGACGACTCTATTCAAGGAGTACCTACCGGTTATCCTCATTACCGATTCGTAATTACCGGAAAAATGATTACTTTACGGTTACTTTGTTCATAACTTTTAACCGAATGTTGTTAAACAAAACTGTTACTTATTCAAATTACTGATTAAACCGAGTGTAACTTTTCTAAGTTTTCATATGTTTGTACAGTACAGAACAGTAAACAAAACATAAAAATCACGCTCGGCTCAGTTACGATGAATCGGGTATACTCGGGTCTAATCGCCATCAAACGCGTGTACTGTCTGCCAATAATTATGTTATTATTACGACGTATTATAATAATAAAATCATATTATGTATGTTTTCTTTATAATCAGTGTAGTATTCGCCAACGCCCATACCATGTTGAAAACACCGGTTCTCGTCCGATCACCGAAGTTAAGCAACGTCGGACGCGGTCAGTACTTGGATGGGTGACCGCCTGGATATACCGCGTCACGTTGGCTTTTTAAGTAGTTTGGTGAAGTTGTTAAGGCCTATTCAATAGGTACGGCAGCAGCTCAAGCCTAGGTCCGTTCCCTCGGCGTGGAGCCCTTGAGTACGCTGCTCGCGCGATACAGTGACACAAAATCTTACATCATTGCAACAACAATACACATATCACCTCCACACACATGCACGCATACACGCTTACACATGCAAGTGGAAGGGTTTTATTTTTTCCCTTACCAAACTGAAATAGTTTAAAATATTATCCGATGCGAAATATATATAAGGGTTGTTGAGGTATGTATGCTTGGTACACATATATGTTTCAACAACTCATATACGTATGAATAGTTAGCTTAGTTTAGATTAGCTCAGATAGGTCGCGAATTGCATGTATCAGGCAACAGCCAAAGCCGAGGTGTGCCGCGCACCCTTGAGCTAGTTGTCAAAATAAAATCGGCTGAGTGCCTTAAGCGCTCGCCTTAGTAGTCCGGTGAAGCTGTTAAGACCTTGCATGGTCAATAGCGTAGTCAGTTCGAAAAAAAAAAACCTATTCAATAGCGTAGTCAGTTCGAAAAAAAACCGTGTAGTATTTCAAGTGTACATATTGTGCGTATTAAAATATTATAATCAGGTATGAACTTTATTAGTATGTATTTACAGATTCAGAGAGCGCGATAATAAAACTCGGAGTGCGTAATATACTTGTATACTGTTTACCTAGGTTACTTTACGTTTTTGTTTATACTTTTAAAAGTCTTAGAACAAACTTTAACTAAGGTTCTCTTTATTATTTATTAGTATTTGTCTTGATATTATCATTTTATATGATAAGTGTGACCATGGACTATCATCTCATAGAATACTGTAAGCGACTAACCTAACATCTGGTATATAGTTAATTAAATAATATCCAACAACGACCTCCAATTAGCTACATGCTGCAGTACAACTGAGTGGTACTACAGCGCTGACTTTCAATGGGGGCCATAACAATGTACGTACGTGTAGTCGGTGGCTTGACAAAAATATTACAGAACTCGGAATATATAAACAATAAATAATGAAAACATTAAATTAAAAATTAAACAATGCAATAAAGTAATACAGGTGAGAAACGAACGAAACAAAAATACTACAAAGGCAGAATGATGTAAAATTGAAAAGAGTTACAAATGTGCCTCTAATACGGTATTACTATCTCTGTCTAGTAAATAATGATATTACAAGTTCCTTGTGAACATTTGAATGTTCTAACAAAATGGCGGTCCGCTTGTTAGAACTTTCCAGGGAGTTTCTGTGGCATCTCAGAATTCCTGCTCCGTGGTATTATTATGGCCACTTCAGTTGTGCACAATAACGGAACTATATTACGTAAAACACCATTAATATTACAAAATATAAAGTTAAATAACACAAGATTCATGATCTTAGATATATATAATCCACTACATGATATACCAAGATCCCGTCAATAACTTCAATAAGTTTAGTTTAATGGACCCCTTTCCGACGTACATAGATTATAAATCATAATATCATTGTACTATAGATTATTAAAAAAATCGAATAAGAATCGAATAGTTTTAACCGTATATAACATACATATTGTAATAAGCCAGTCATAGTGACTCATATATTGTCGCGTTTCGTGGTCAGTCCTTAGTCGATCTTATATACAGGTACCCGACGGGTGCCAACGTATTTTTATATTACAAAACCGAATTGCTCTTTTGATTGAAGAAGGCGTAACTTTGCGGAAATCCATAATTAATATTATAGTGGACGCTACTATGCACTTTCGCCTGGAATTGATTGAACACTACTACGTTTCACTGCAACAAAAATCGCCCGCTCGCATCGGAAAACATCGATCTGAAGATGCTCCGTGATGGAGCGAAACACGTGTTATCGATTGTCGTGATGACACGTCAATTTGCAACATATCATATATATATTAATACGTGAAGCCTAAATTTTTTGTATCCCTTTTTAACGGAACTGGGCGAACGGATAAACGTGAAATTTGGCATAGTTAAAGTTTATATGGAGGAGAAGTGCAGAAAGCTATTTATTTTATATAAAATTCGTTAGAAGTACATTAAATTAATTAAAATATGCATCACTCACACTACTGCTTCAATTGTACACAACATATACACACATGTAAATAAAAAAGACATTTTGACATCTGTCAATAAAGTACTTCAAAAAAGGTTGTGAAGGAGGTTGCTATGCTCGACTGTATGTATTATTTTACTCTTACGTTCCAGGTACCCTTTTTCATTCTACATTCTACAACGATATATTATAAAATAATAATACCCTTTGACAAAAGAACCCTAATAAAATTCAAACTTAAAAAAATCAATGAACTATGGTCGAATGTCGACCTCTGGGCGCCCACTAGTTTTAATTAAGTAGTTGATAATTATTATATTTATATTAATTAGTTATATGTTGTATAATTAATATATATGTGTATAAATGATATATTGATTAATTGATTCGCTTTTTGTTGCAGTTAGACGCAGTAGTGTTCAATCAATACCAGGCGGAAGTGCAAAGTAGCGTCCACTTTAATATTAAAATTGCTCTTCGCACCCGTTTGCGCATTTCCTCAATTCTTGAAAAATACGAAACGGATTTTAATAAGGTTTTCATTATCTTTTAGATAATACCTTCCGGTAGATTTATATGAATAACAAATGCATTTTATATTTATGTAACATAGGAAAAAATCTTAAGGAAGTGGTGTAAACATTTTTCTAGTGTTTAGTCACTGTTATCGCTGGCTAACTCTTATATAATGCATTAAAATAATGTACTATGCTATGGAATCTTGAAATATTCCACTATACCGTGGTTTAATGAATAACCTAAAACGACAATATGTTAAGGTAGCTTTAAGACTCCGTTCGGGGCACTATCCATCGAGATGTTTCGCATACCTAATGAAGAAAGCGGAATCTCCCAACTGCACCTAGGTTTTTTTACGTTTAAGATTCTCTTTGCTGTTTATTAGTATCTGTCTTGATATTATTATTTTATACGATAAGCGTGACCATGAACTATCATCTCTTAGAATACTGTGAGCGAGTAACCTAACATCTGATATATATATTAATTATCTTGGATATTTAATGTAGATGTCAATTGCCCATTACAGAATATTATTGTAATGAATATTTTAGAAGTTGTATACCTAAAACGGTAGTTTATATGACGAGATTAACAAAGATTCTTTGACTTTAGCAAACGAATAGTGTCAAAGTGCTAAGACGCTTCGAGACTTAGTACACTGCACCCGCGCGAAGTCAGAACGGGTCGCTAGATATATGTGAGAAGGTAATGCTTCTACACACGTCGGTTAACTTGTTATGGATATAGGGTAAATTTGAAGCCGGTTTTGTTTATTACATTAGAATATTATCATCTATCATAATCCATAACATGTAATTGACATTTCCGAGACCATATGCGTAGGTCGAGTACGTACGCGTGTACACTGACCTGACAGGAAATTCATGAATTCGGGGTTCAAATATAAATATTTATAATCTTTTGAGATATATCACCGTGGAGGTCGACTGCTGAGGTGAATACCATTTTTATATTACTACGTGAGTCCCTGACTCCGCTCGCGTGTACTTATTATTCTTGTTTTTAAAGTAATTTCTTCGTAAATCTAATTGTTACTTCTGCTATTTTATTTATTTCATCTTATATTCCATATTTATCTTTATATACTTCGCTTGCTTCTTAAACAATGAGACAAACATATGATTCTTTACATTTCAAAATGAGTTAAATCCTATTTTAGCCGTTCCTATGTTATGTTATTTTACAAGATCTTCAAATTTTGTACTTGTAAAATATGAATATCATAAAGAAGAACTAAAAACCATATGTTATATGGGGAGTAAGGGTTGTCTTGGAGTTTAAGGGATGTCAAATAACATCTAAGACTTGAGACATCCAAGCCAACCTCACATGCGCGTGGTGCACCCTGCTGAATAACGAACGAGACAATGGCGAAAGCGGGTGGTAGGGTTTTACAGCTTGACTGGGTCGCAACCACCACGTATATGGCGAAAAAGACCCTCATAGTGATTTGCTTCTGTGGATCGCGTTTTGGGATCAGCCTGTGCATATCCAGATTTTTGCAGGCCGGCATGATAGTGGCGACCGGCGTCAAGTCGAAAGGCGAAAGTCATAATATAGCCAATAACAGTTTTTTTATCAAATACAAGATTATACCAAAGTAAATTTGTAAAGTAATAGTTTTAAATAGTGGTTTTGCAATATTTATATATTAGGTCTTTACCTATGAAATTGCCGTTTTGTATGAAAAAATTTAAACGAATGACTAATTTTGGAAAAAGAATTCCATGTTTTTAAATAAAATTAATTTGAAATTAGAACTCTTAGCCAAACAAAAATTATTTTGATTTGAAATGGCCAGTACTGCAGAACGACAATTTCATAGGTAAAGACCTATTATATTGTATTTAAATAAAATAAACAAAGTTATTGTATCAAATGAAACCTCTTCTTTTTTCAGAGCAACTCAATTTAGTTTTAATTCCATATTCCAAATCAACACGCCATCTTGGACCACACCATCATTTAACACAGATGAGATTGTGGTCAAACGCTAAATACTACGAATTATAAAAAGTTCCATTCGACTTATCGAGTTTCGACTTAACGAGGTACGACATACCGAGGTTCGACTTATCGAGATTCTATTGTATATTTTTTCCCTCCGTAATCAACAATCTCCGATGAAATCAATAAGTCAATACAGTCATCAATCAATTGCATTTAATAAATTTACGCTTGACTATGCGGAAATACAATTATGAACAGTTTTTATACATTGTTCATACAGTATTGGAATATGTTAAGAACATTGGAACAAGTTATTTAATAAATACCTAACTCAGAATAATTAAATAAAAAAGTAGTCTTATTACACGAAATATCAACCTCTATACGTGACTGATAAATAAACATATAATATGAATGTAAATCTAACTTACATGTACTTTTTAGATTTCTGTGAAAAAAAATTATTGCAGCTGTCTAGGAAAAAGTAATAAAATACATTTCAATCATTTTTAGAAATGTCTGTCTGTCTGTCTGTCTGTCTGTCTGTATGGATAGGCATCACTGCTAAAGTACTGGGTTCACGATAAAACCTCACCGAGAAAATCGTAAAGCATATTCTCGAGAATAACTTAGTTTTTATTTCATTAAAATCGGTTCACTATCTCAATAGTTATTGTAATTTTAATGACGGCCCGATGTAAGTACGAGAGAAGAGTATATACGAGGGCGGTCTGAAAGTTTCCAACCTCAACGTGAAGATGGCAGCATTCCTCAATAAACGTATGTAGTTGTGCATCTTTTTACAGTAACACACCAAAGTTTCAACCATTTTGGACGAGCAGTTTTTATTTGACAGTCATTTGAGTGAGCCGATGTGAGATATGATGTAGTGTATGTGTTAGATAGCTTATTTATCGAGGAAGGATATAGGTTATATATCATCGTGCGATAGGAGCGTAGCACCAATGAAGAATATTTCAAAATCGGCGTTTTCTTATCTTTTGAGAGCTTCCCCTTCGTGTTAGCGTTAGCCCAGAGTAATTATTCCAGAAGCTAGTTAGTAATACATACATTTCAATTATTTTTAAATATGTTTGTCTGTTTGTTTGAACACGCACCACTGGTAAAGTACCGCGTTCACGCTAAAACCTTACCAGTAAAATCATAAAGCATATTCTCGAGTAACATTTAATCGTGGTTTAATTAAAATCGTTTCGCTCTATCAAAAGTTATTGTAATTTTAATGACGACGTGATTTAAATACGAGATAAAAGTAAAGAAGTAAATGGATTTAATACATTCAGATGATTTATTAGTCATTGTTTTTTTACATTACGTTCCACAAGGACGGAGTCGCGGGCACGACTAGTCGTAACTAATATTATACACACGAATGTGAATTTGTTTCTTATGCTTCCATGCTTCTCTCACTGCTCAACTAATTATCGTTCAATTTTGCATAAACGTTGTCAGGAGTAGGTACGAAAACATACGGTACCCTTCATCCAGAAAAAAAATACTGTTTGCAAAAGATAGGTCAAATTTAAATTAATGCCAGCGAAGCCGCGGGCAGAAGCTAATAGAAAAGTTAATGTATTATATTCTGTACATTACTGTATTATAGACATGTAAACAGACTTCTATGCCAAATTTGATTAGAATCCGTCCACCCGCTCTAGCGTAGTTGAAGGATTAACATACCTTCATATTTCTTATATTAGATATGTGACGCCATAGGTACGCGAGCGGCGAGACGGGAGGGCAAACGGACTATCTGTGGCAGACACATGAGATAAAATGTCTAAAGATAGGAAGTGCGTTATGCTTTAAGATTCTATATTTCCAAGAATTAAAGATTTATTTCTATAATATTTGCAATGTATTTGTACTTATCTAAAAATTATATGGAACAATAACAGGGTTTGGATATAATTATACTCGTAAAAATACAGCTTCAAAAAATTGTACTTGATATCGTAAGATCTATCTGATACTACGAATCTCATGTGAGTTCGTGCTCTTTCCTTCCCACTCCCCAACTCCCCGCGCATACCTAAGGTGCGATACAACGGTTGCGGTTAGACTTTAGAAAGTACTTGCAATAATAAGAACACTTTAGAATAGGTTTGTGTAGTATTTGAGAAATATAATATTAATATATTACTTTCAACGTATTTTTATCAACATACTGATGAGGCCTTAATTATTACTATTAAATTACTTTTACTACTATTAGATTACTATCACCAAAAATAATAATATTATGCATTATTCACACTTAATTAATAACGAATTATTTTGCTGTTGGTTATCAGTTATCCGTTATTATTGTTGACGCAAATAACAATTGGTACGTGTTATCGCGACGTGCGAACAAGTAAACATTAGGTGTAAAAGGGAAAGGAGCATTTCACGTCGCTCAAATTCCAAAATTCACGACATGAGCGACAAATATTCAGTTCATTATAAAATAGCAGCGCCTACTGTCTGTAATCAAACGTATATATAAAACTGAAATTTTTGTTTGTTTATTTAGTTTGAAGAACATATATAAGTATATATATTATAGAACTGAACCCATTTGTCGGGCTTATCTGTGAAACATCTCAATGAGTTTGACGAGAATTCCTGGCAATTAGGCCTGAGCAGACTAATAATTAAATAAACAATAAGTAGTAATGCTACAATTACAATTAAAAAAAGAAAATAAAACAGGCTACACTTAATCCAAAACTAAAACATGTAGTTCCAATGTTTTCAGATCAGTACCATAGAACAAATATAACAAGGGAAATAGACTGCCTATTCCTTTCAACATCTATGGTTTGTTGACAGCTGTTGTGTTAACATTTTTAAAATTATATCACAATTCTTAAAACAAACATTTGCCACTTATGTTAAATCTTTTACGTCTTCAAATAGGAAAATCAGTTTTAAGAAGACGAGGTCGCGGAAAATAAAAATTCGCTAACAAATAATAAATACATATAAAAACTGAGCATAAATATTTGCTAACGTTCGATTTCCTCATGTCCTCGTAATATACATTAAAATAAGCTTTTATTTATAAAACTGCATAAAAACAGAATTTAAACTAATAATAGAGTAGATACCTTGGAAATTTAATTACCGGGTTTACGAATCCGCGAACAGAGAACGGAAACGGCAAGGTTTTAGCCCTATTTAAAGACTTGTTTAAAAAAACGCTAACTATATCTTTACCTGAACACGGTAATTTAATTGACCTTTAACGGTGGATTTAAGGACTGGTGAAATGTTACAAGATTTTTTTATTACGAACAACGCATTGAGGTGAGTATTGGAATACAAAACGTCGGCGGCTCTGCACGATTTTGTTCAGGGGCACAGCTACTATTCCGTATAACAGTGTTTTTAACGTGAATACGTCTTTAAATTTGCTACCATACTAATTTATATAGAAAATATCGGCCGTTACGAGACGTATTCACGTACAACAAACGACCGTGTCATGACACAGCCACACCACATTTTCAACCTTTTTCATGACACGGCCCCTTTAGAATGAAAAAATATTTCACGACCCTACCCGTGACCCCTCTACCCGCGACCCCCTGCCCGAAACCCCCTACCCGTTGCTTTTGTTATGCTTTCTATTTTGTGACAAATATTCAATTCAAGATATTTATTCATTTTCATAATTAGGGTTCAGATAAATACATAAGATTTCTCATAAGTTAATTTTTATTTTTTTGTTAATTTGATACAAATGTTTAAGATGGAAGAGGTCTCGTAAGTTATTTTTATTTTTAGTGTATTTCATGCAAATGATTATGTCCTTTAGTTAACGTTTTCTTAATATATATTTTTTTAACTTTATTTTTGGCAACCAATCTTTTAGATAATTACTTTCATTGTCAAGTAGTTCATAGTATTACAAGTTCTTCTTCCATTCCATTTTTGGCAACCAGTCTTCTAGTAGACTATTATTGCCATTGTCAAGTGAGTGTCGATATTACAAGTTTCTTCATAAGATTGCAATGAACTAACAAGATTGTTGACAACCAACCATCACCATGGACAACCATCTTGTTAGAACTTTCCATGGAGTTTTTATGGCATCTCAGAATTCATGGTCCGTGGTATTACTTTCCATTCACTTCACTTATGCACAATAAACCAACTATATTACATAAAACATCACCGATTTTACACAATATAGAGTCAAGTAACACAAGATTATAAATAAAAAATAAAATCCACTACATGACACTTTCCCATCCTTTTGCAACTCCGCTATAGAGGCTTCGCGAGTCGAGAGGTCGCGACCCACAGGTTGAAAAACACTCCCCTCACTAAGACAAGCGACTGATTGATTTTGAAGCGACGACGGCTTCGTTGATAGCATGTTCGGACACAACGTCGATGGACGTAGGTTCGAATATTCGCAAATGAACCGGAGCTTACGGTGAAGGAAACTATTGTCACAAATCATGTCACGGTGGTAGGATTTTTTTTTTAAATCCGCCTGTCTTTCTAACACCCTTAAGTTCAAAATCGTTCGTCAAGCACCTGGTGGTGTCTTCCGACATTTGCACTTGAGAGCCAGTCCACTCTAGAATTAACGTGTTTATCGTCTTAGGCATAAAAAAATGGTAGCAGGGCCACGCTGAATCTATTACTGGTTTCAGCATGAATGGGTCGGCACGTCCGGGGTAGTACCACCCTCTCATAGAAAACCGACGTGAAGTAACAATGCTTGCATTGTTGCGTTTCGTTCGGTCAGTGAGAGCGCTGGAGGCCCAACTCACCTCCTCTCTCTTCTCCCTCTCCCTCCCCTAACCCTTCCCCCCAAAGGGTGGCAACACACTTGCGACTCCTCTGGTGTTGTTAGTGTCCTTGGACGGTGGTGATCACTTAACATCAGGTGATCAACTTGTTCGATTGCCACCGCTGACATAAAAAAAAAAGTAGATGCAGTCATAAAGACTGCAGACGGAAGTGAAAACTCAAAACAATGGAATAAACGTTCTCTTTTGAATTTCCATATTAATTATAGTGTGAATGACAATAATTAAATTTAAGAAATAAACTATTTCACTATTGAATTTTTGAAGTGAAACTTCTTTAGGCGCATGAGGGTAAAATTTTTACAGATGTAACGTCACGCAGGTATGCAACGGAAGTGACGACATTTGCAGTAAACGCAAATTTTTCATCTATTTTTCAAGTCTCGGAAATCTAAAGATTTAGATTTGTATAAATATAAACAAGACTTATAAATTAGTTCGCCAAAGAAGTTTCACTTCTGACATGTGTACTTTGGACGCACGCACATTTTTTTTTTAAACTGGTTCGGCAAAGTGACTGGACGGTGCCTGATGGAACGTATAGTACAGTCCATAAGTAACGGCCGCTATCATGCCGAACTGCACATGTGCCTCTTCACGCCTCCTTTGGCGGATTATGAACATTAGCGTGACTTTCATATTTATTGGCACTCGGAGCAATAATTATGTACATTTTTATATTAAGTCTATTAATCAATCAAACGTATGATGAGCTGCAAAATATCAATATTATATCTACACAGGCCCCTATACTACGCATGGCTAATCTGACGCAAGCCGTGCAAGAGCAATATACGGTCACGCTTACTAGCGTGTTATGACGCGAAATTATAAACTTATCTCCTGCCAAAAATACCGCTCAACGGGACAAAAGAGGTTTCCACTTTTAAAAAAATGCAATAAAAGAAACAATACATAGAACTGAACCTTGCCGCCACGCAACTCAGCGTCGCGCTATCGAACAGATTACGTAAAGAACTATTAGAAATAAGTAATAACTTTTATCAACAAAATACGATCTAGGAATTTGAAAGCAAGGTTTTAATACCGATTGAAACAGTTTTTCTTTTAAAATTATTATGACAGACTGAACAATTACTATCGTATTTAATTCAAAAAGAGATCATACAAAATCGAAATAAAAAACTAATGTAAATTATATGTACAATAAAAGACATTAATATATACAATATAATAAGTAGGTAAATGGCGAAAGGTGTCTGGTGTAGCTTGTGACCCACGAATGCCCTTGAAACTCAAAGGGAAGGTGTATAAAACTATTATAAGACCAGTAATGTTGTACGCATCTGAGTGCTGGGCGACGAGAGAGACGGATGAGAGAAAACTACATGTGGCAGAGATGCGAATGTTAAGGTGGATGTGTGGTGTAACTAGAATGGATAAGATTAGGAATGAATATATTATAAATATATATGAATATGAATATATGAAAATTATAAAGCATATCTTCAAGTAAGATTTAGTCTTTATTTCATTAAAATCGGTTCGGTCTAACAGAAGTTATTTTACTTTTAATGACGACGCGAATTAGTACGAGAGAAATGTAGATAAGTCATGAGGCTGCACGTAGACGAAGTGGCAGGCACAGTTAGTATATACTATGTTATCCCCAAAATACGTGAACAGATTAGAATTTGATATTGAGGCAATATGAAGCCTGAAGGTCTTATAACATTCATCACAATCGGAGACGTATCTCTATGTACTGTAAAATACTTTCAGGCGAAGTCGCGAGTAACAACTAGTATCACATAAAGGTATTCTATATGTTGGGCATAAACATAATCGACTTTTGTATCGACTTGAATTTAAATACGTTGTGTAACTTCATTGCGATTGGGAAACATAAACGCAAGTAAAGTAACTTTCCCTTCAGTAAACAATATAAAGCAAAATCGGTGTCGACCTCTGTCTGAGTACACGCATATTTATTCTAACTTCGGTGATACATTTTGATATGTTTTCACTGTTATTTAGCAATATATTTAGACATATTTATATATTTAGTCTGGCCATAAATACTGTTACAATTAAAAATAAACAAAATATTACATTTGAATTTGGAATCTGTCATTCATTGGTTTTCTCATTTTGGCGCCAATACTTTGTACAATGTTCGGCGATATTAAAATGGAGTGGGGTGATAACGAGAACCGAATCGCTGTGATTGCTCAACAAAGTAGGTATGGAGCCAAATGCAATATTTAAACCTCATCATACGCATTCTATTAGTAAAATGTTTGTGTACCTGGCTATTAATAGGTAAAATGAGACCTCCTCTGTTTGTGACAGAAAAATATCTGGCCGTCCACGTAGTGTTCGGTGGTGAAAGCAGTAAGGGAAAGATTTCGAAGAAATCCTGCCCGAAAGCAAAAAATTTTATCTCGGGAGATGAAGATAGCACCTAGAACCACCTAGACTTAGAACTTGTAGCCTATAAGAGAAGTACTGGTCATTTCAACTGATAATTTAAAAAAGAATAGGGTGGTAAAATCGAAACAACTACTGAAGCGGTACGCAAAGTGAGTCCACAGAAAAATGTTGTTTACGGATGAGAATTTTTTTTACAATTGAACAACATTTTAACAAACAAAATGACCGTATTTATGCTCAAAGCTCTAAGCTTCTCAATTAGTCGACAGAGTGCAACATGGGCACTATCCGACTTCAGTGATGGTTTGGTGGGGTATTAACTATGAAGGAGTGACTGAGCCATACTTTTGTGAGAAAGGTATCAAAACATCGGCACAAGTGTATCAAGATACCATTCTTGAGAAGGTAATGAAGCCCCTTAACAACACGATGTTCGATAACCAAGAATGGTCTTTCCAGCAAGACTCGGCGCCGGGTCATAAAGCTCGGTCTTGGTTGGAAATGAATGTTTAGGACTTCATCAGAGCTGAAGACTGGCCGTCGTCTAGTCCCGATCTTAATCCGCTGGATTATGATTTATGGTAAATTTTAGAGAGTACTGCTTGCTGTAAACGCCATTATAATTTGGAGTTGAAAGAGTGCGTGCTTCTATTGATAACTGGCCTCAATGGTTAAAGGACTGTGTTGCAGCCAACGGAGACCACTTCGAATAAGCTTTTTATATTTTAAATTGTTTTATATTTATGAATTAAACTAACACTTTGCAATTTAGTATTTTTATACGTTATAGGTTCTAGCGTTTGGTCACAATATCGTCCAATGTTATGTAATTTACGATGGTAAATACGTTAAACCTATGGACGGGACAGTTGCTTGGCGACCTATTTTCAACTGTAAGGTGGGAGATAGTGAGCTCGCAGCTTGCGAGATTAGACAAAGCCACCATGCTATGTTTTACCAAGTGCAAATTCCGGAACACACCGACAGTTGCTTGGCGACCTATTTTCAACTGTAAGGTGGGAGATAGCGAGCTCACAGCTTGTGAGCTTAGACAAAGCCACCATGCTATAGTATACCAAGTGCAAATGCCGGAACACACCAACAGTTGCTTGGCGACCTATTTTCAACTGTAAGGTGGGAGATAGCGAGCTCGCAGCTTGCAAGCTTAGACAAAGCCACCATGCTATGTTTTACCAAGTGCAAATACCGGAACACACCAACAGTTGCTTGGCGACCTATTTTCAACTGTAATGTGGGAGATAGCGAGCTCGCAGCTTGTGAGCTTAGACAAAGCCACCATGCTATGGTTTACTCACGACAATTTTATGTTTACGCTTCAACAAAAGAATTCGAATTTACGTCGGTCATACACGTTAGCCACTAAGCTATGATTACTTTATAGTATTAAAATTACCAAATACAGCATATCATTTCAATTAATATCTTAGGAGATACCAGAGACATAAAATTACGCGCAACAAAACAAATTTGTGACAAGTTTTACAATCCTTCTTTACGAACAAAGCACTAAAAAATTGAATTAAATCGTTTAGACACTCCTAATTCGATATTAGTACATCGCAATCATACGATGTCGAGCGAGGTTATTAGTTTGTAATATAAGATAGTTATAATACTGGTTTGCTAATGACTGCATCATCATTATTCGAGAAAAAAGCGTCCGACAACAGAGAAACAAGCGTATATTAATATGTTGAATATTCAACATAAAAAAAAACATTGTAAGTGCACAACTTGTTTTATTCACGTTTAATAGATTTTATAAGTGTACTAGCTGCTCGCCCCGACTTTGCACGGGTGTAAAAATTTATAAACGATGATAACTTACTTGATACCGTGTACAAACACAGCGTCGATGGACGTAGGTACGAATCCATGTAACTGAGTCGGAGCTTCCGATGTATACCATAGATAGCATCGTGGTAAGGTTTTCACTAAATCCATCTGGCTAACTATCACGCTGAAGTTGATCAAATATTTAGGTTTTATAACTTTTCTTTTGTAGCTGGAGCAAGCTCGCATCGCTGAGATTTTTTTTTGTATCAATAAAGATTTCTTTTTTCATGTATTTCAATGAGCCAATTTATCTCTGGTACTACCAATCACATAGGAAATTTACATTTTGTAGATTAATTTCTAGAAAGATTGTAAGATATCTAGGATTAATTAGGATCCTTAGAAACAGGGCAATTAACGTTCGACAAGGGCAGGAATTACTGTAAGCGATAAGACCGTTCAGCAGAGCGAGCAAGTCGGGATTCAAAGGAGGGAATATTAGTTACGAATAAAGCCTCAGACCGCAACTAGTATTGTTATGATTTATTATAATATCCTTCTTCAGACTATGATAAACTTAGAACTTAGAAGATAAACGGATCCTGTTCAACTTAGTTCGAACCAATACTATGGGTGTGTAGGGTTACATACATTACTACTACCCCCGTTTTTATTTTTTTTCTCCATTGTTAAATCCTTAACGAATATCCATCTCGTCGAGCAGCACAGCATGGATATGCACGAGTCGCACGGACTAAAACCCCATGGTACCTTCTTACACCTTTTGGCCGGGGGAGCAGGGACTGTCTAATCGACAATACCCTGCTCCTCCGACAAGTGTTGTCCCTTCCTAAGGGGCCGCAACTGCGGCCTGAGGGGTCAAGATGGTGGACCCCTCAAGGGGGAATGGGTATTACCCCCCTGACGAACTGTGGGAGTCCCATGGGCATAATGCACCTCCACCACAAGTGCCTTTCCAAAGAACTACATTTCGAAATATCAATACTAAATAACTTCACACCTATTCGTGGATTTTAATATATAGAAGAATTGTGTCAGATTTCGGCCTATTTTAGTCTAGGAACATGTTTTACTTAAAATTAATCCGATTTTCTCACATTTGTAACCGACTTCGAAAAAGGAGAAGGTTACTATGTTCGGCTGTATGTATTTTTTGTTTATATGTGTTAAACGATATCTTCGTCAATTGTGAAGCGATTTTAATTTTTTTTTTGTACTAATCTTGCTCAAAAAGAAACGTGATTATTGTCCAATTCCACGTGAGATTCGGCTTAACTCCCCCCAAGACCCCATGACTTAATGGACACTCCCTTAGACATAGTGTCAGTTATCTCAGATGTACAATATATCTCATGCCGCATCCTGGCGGCGGCCGTGGGAACGGACTTATCGCTGCCGAGCGTGGTTTCGGCCATGCTCGGCAGCGAACAGGCTTGGCGAACGATGGCCTCCTTCTGCGAGGAGGTCGTCTCGCAGAAGGAGGAGGCGGTAATGAAGTGCAATTAGAAAGTGGCCGTCTCCGCCAAAGGAGGACAGGCAGGAGGAGAAGGCGCTTCGCCCAACTCCTCCTGCCACCGTAGCCGGACCTGAGGGGATGGGCCGGGGGGCCCATCTCCTCATTGCACAGGTCCAGCGGACGAGGGGGGGCAGCCGGTGTGTACCCGGTCTGTCCCTCTATAGGTAGGAGCCCGGTGGCCATCTTCCGCCGGGCGGACCGTGGGGGCGGCTATACAAGGTTGATTAGCGTGAACGATCCCTTGCCGCCCCCACAAAACGGTCTGTCGGTACACCGTGGGGTTTTAGTCCGGGCGACTCGGATGGCGTATCCATAAGGGATTTCCCCACGTTAAAAAAAAAAAAAAAGATGTACAATATATCTATACTAATACTAATATTATAAAGCTAGAGGGTTTGGTTGAAGGCGTTAATGGAAAAAAGTACTGGTGTGATTCGAAAAATTCTCTCAGGTTTAGATAGCCCATTTATCGAGGAAGACTATACCCATATATCACACTAAGACCAATATATATTTTATAGGTTGTAGAGCCACACTGAAGCTATTACTGGTTTCAGCATGATTGGGTCGGCTCGCCTGGGGTAGTACCACCCTCTCGCAGAAAACCGACGAGAAGTAACTGTGCTTGCATTGTTGCGTCTCGTTTGATACAGTGAGAGCGCCGGATAACACACCTCCCCTCCCCCTCCTTTCTCCCAAACACCAGGTAGCAACGTACTTGCGACTCTTCTGGTGTTGCAAGTGTCTATCGACGGTGGTGATCACTTAACATCAAGTGACTCAAGTGACATGTTCGTTTGCCTCCTATGATATAAAAAAAAATAGGAGCGGAGCAACAATCAAGAATGTTTCAAAATCGTTTTTTTTTTCATTTGAGTGCTTCCGCAGCGTTAGTCCAAAGTAAACTATTCCTCGCGCACGAAGTCGCGAGCAGAAGCTAGTGATGTAATATACGTATGTAGATGTAATATTATATACTTGGTAATCTCATGATCGCTAAATACTAACTGACACACACTACGATTATATATAAGCTAAGCTATATAAGCTGCAACTACAATAGATACAACCCAACTGAATCAAGAGCAAAGAAACCCATGCCTTCACTCTTCGCCACGCTACAAAATGTCTCTGACCTGTGTCATAGGGAAGAAAGCAGGGAATATAAAGAAACTCAGCACGACGGAACCACTTATACAGGCTGGCTTGTCAACAGATTTCGATTGTAAAACGACAAGCGACAAGATTAAAATTATTCAGGTATTTAATCAGCTACGATTGACCAGCGAACCATATCTCTCACGTATAGAGTTACAAGAAAATGATTCAGATAGACACTGATCAAGGTTAGTTCAAGCGAATTGGTAACAAAAAAAAATGAACAGCTTTTACGTCAATGACTCATGTGCAGGAAATTACCGCTCACTGTCGAGTGCACATTAGATTCTTTTATGCTTTGTTAACGATTACGCTACGCTTAATTAGGTTAGAGGCAAAGGAAAATTCTAGTCCAATCTAACATCATCATCATTACCCTTATCCCACCTAAATAGTGTCGGCACCACATATTTTCTTTTTTCACTCTCTTCTGTCAAATGTCATCTCAGTATTCTCACCTTTTACGCACATATCGTTTTTCACGCAGTCCATCCATACCATTTTCGGTCTTCCTCTACTCGTATATCCGTCCACAAACATACTTAACACTTTTCTAGTTACATGGTTTTCATCTCTCCTCATGACATGCCCATACCATGCTAACCTAATAACTCCTCAACTTACCTTACCACAATCGAGAACCAATTTGGGTCAGCATTCTCCCATTTATCGAATGTGTTCGTCGTATAACAAGATTCAAAAAGACATAGATTTGTTTCTCTGTTGTCCTTTAGCCTCATTCAAAACTAAATTAAAACAATATTATTATAAATAATCTTGAAAGTATTTTATGTTCGTTTTTTTTTCTTGTTTTGCCTCTGTTTATGTATAACATACAGTATTAGTGTTGTTTTATTTTATCTTTTTTTGTAATTGAGTACTTAATTTGTGTAAGTTAAATTTATTGATTAAGTTACATTACTTATTTATCTTTTATATTTTACATATGCACCGTTTTAATAATGTAAGCTGTGTTTACGTCTAGAAGTGTTTAATCTTAAGTATGTATATTATGGAATATATAACTCCAATTTGTAAGATTGAACACAGTTTCGTAGACCAAATAAAAAAAAAAA